>OX459099.1:5849936-6040438 GCA_949775045.1 Metridium senile | reverse complement strand
CTACTTCAGTTAATCAGTTCGGCGCTTCATAAAAATGCTAATATACTTTGTGGTATAATGTGTGTTTTTTACTTCGCGCCTTGTTTCATAAACTTTTTCTTTGTAAACGAGTATTGTGTGTCGACGCACTAGTATGATGAAATAAGAATAACAGACTACGACTTTATTTGGACTTTATGGCCACTGTTGTGACGATTTAATCAATAACAAATAAATGATGTACAGAAAGTTATTTACTTTCATCATAGGTGGGGTAAAAACCCGCCACAAGCCACAAACCATGTGGCAACCCCACCAAGACGACACACAAACTCGCTTACGAAATAACCAGAACAAGATAAATAAGAGAACTAAAGGTAAAAAATAGCAGTCCGTAACTGGCCTATAAATTACATATGTTCTTCTCTCAAAAGGCTAATATTTAATTGCTACTATGTAGGTGAGAGACCCCAGCGTAAAAATAGCAGACCTTTTCTGACCTATAAGTACGCTAGCTCTCTTTACTGAAGGACTAATATTCTTGATCTTAAAAGTTAGATAACTGTACACCGAGGTAGCCAGTGGCTGTTCCTCGCGTGAGGCTTAGTGCTAATATGAGTAAAAATGAGTAAATATGAGTAAATATGAGTAAAAATGACATAACACGGTCTAGCAGCCTCGTGTCTGACCCAGACCGTGTTATGTTAAAAAGTCTAAAAACCTCATGGGATTGGCAGCCCTTGTCTGACCCAAAACCCGTTGAGAGACTACTTAATTGGCGTGTAAAGTTTCGCTACGTATATAACGTTTGAAAGCATCGGATTTCCAGCGACCCAAACTCCTAATTTGTGAGTCCGAAAAACCTTGCTCAGCCGCAAAGCATGCTGCACCGATTCGGAAACTATGACTTTTATAACGCGTCGTGTCAAGCCCGCAAAAGGTTAGGCAACGTGTTAATGCGGTGTTGAACATACTTATTGTAATAGGATTGCTGTCGGTCAGACAAAAAAGAGGACCTGGTTTTTGTCCCCGGTGTTGACAGTAGTTTAGGATACTTTGGACGGGACAAAAAGCCGCCGAAGTATCTCTTTCGATAAGAATATCAAACGGAAGACGGTTAGCGTTATGTTTGAATTTACGAATTGTGATCTTCACCATTTGAATTTGTCCGTTCCTAGTGAGAAAGCGAATATCTTCATATTGAACAACGTCATCTGACCCTTTAGTCGTTTTGGTCGCTAGCTCGCCGATGCGAAAGAAGCCATAGAAGGCAGTCAAAAACATTGCAGAATATAGCGTGCGCTTCGTAGCCGAGGAGTTGGTTGACGTAAGAGAACGTACGAGTTCGTGTAGGACCGGCCTTGTTATAGGCAAACGTATATCGGCGGATCGGTCACGACCTACCGCAGTCAATAACTTCTGGATTAAAAATGATTTTGTCGGATCGATTAATCCTTTAAGTTTATGAACGTAGCTAATCGCAGACATGTAGGATGCGATGGTCGCGTGTGCCAATTTACGAGAGCTTAAATAAGAAACAAATAAAGCCACCACATCTGTCGACACTGGCAGTGAGATAAAGTCAGATTTGTAAAAACGCAGATGAAAATCTCGGAAAACCGACCAAGCCCGTTGGTACATTTTGCGAGAGCCATCCGTGATACCTGAGCAAACTAGTTCCCTTAAGTGATCAACCAACTCCTGGGCATCAGATTCTCTGGGACCGGCGTGGGAGCCGCGTCCATTCCAGGCGCAATTTGCTTGAATTGATCGACCTGGAGACGGGAAATAAGATCGGCCCTTGTGTTATTAATGCCCGGTATATGGCGTGCTCGAAATAGAATGTTAAGCTTAAGTGCTGATAAGACTAAATCACGCACCAAAATCATTATCAAAGGATGTTTAGATGTTTGTCGATTGATGATGTCAACAAGCGCCGCGTTATCGGTAGTGAACATGACGCATCTGTCGGTCATATGCATACCCCACACATGAAGAGCAATTACGATTGGAAAAAATTCCAAAAATGCAATATTCAAACTTTTCCAGTCGTCGGGCCATTCGCCGCATAACCAATGATTACCAAAAATCGCACCGTATCCCTTAGAACCCGCCGCGTCAGTGAATAATTCAAGCGTGGGATTTGCTTCCCATTTCTCGTTGATGAAAAAAGTGCGGCCGTTATAATTATCAAGAAAGTGTAGCCAAATAAGCATATCTTGTTTGGTTTGTTTGGTAAGGCGAAGGCGATGATGTGGCCGTTGAAGGCCTTTGGTAAGATCGATTATGCGACGAAGGAACGCCCGCCCAGGGAGAACAACTGAGCAAGTGAAATTTAACAGGCCTATCAGAGATTGAAGTTCGCGAAGCGTGACCTTACGACGTTTATAAAAGGCTGTTAACAACGTGCGACATTTTTGAAGTTTGTCCTCGGGCAAGCGAGCTTCCGAGTTAATTGTATCTAGGGTAATACCCACAAACGGCAACACGGTTCTTGGGCCAACCGTCTTTTCAGGTGCAATAGGCACGCCGAGATAGTCACATAACTTTAGAAATTGTGACAACAAGGACCGACATTCATTATCACTTTTCGCAATGAATAAAAAATCATCGAGTACATGTATAACTCCCGATGCTCCCAGCACATTCTTAGCCAGCCACTCAAGTGCCGTACTAAATCTTTCAAAAATAGCGCACGATGAAGAACAGCCCATGGGTAAACAGCGATCGAAGTAATAGCGATCATCCCATTTGAGACCCAGGAGTGGGTAATCGTGGGGGCGTATTGGAATAAGTCGAAACGCCGATTTAATATCGGTTTTTGCCAAATAACAGCCCACTCCTGTTCGTTTGATGATCGCTATTGCGTCGTTAATTGAAGCATAATGAACAGATGAAAATTCTGCAGGGATGCCGTCGTTAACCGAAACAGAATCAGGGTAAGAAAGATGATGTATTAAGCGAAATTCATTAGGGACTTTTTTGGGAACAATGCCTAAAGGCGACGTCACAAATGGCGAAAATGGGGGAACACTAAAGGGCCCCACTATTCTGCCGGCCTGTAATTCTTTACCCAATTTTGCATAAACAGCTGAGGGTTGCTCTCGAGCGCTCTTCAAATTAGGAGACTCCAACGCGGACCGCTCCCCAACATAATTAATACTAAAGCCATAACTAAAACCCTGTACAAGGTAGTGTTTGAGATGCGAATCATAGCCGCTTAACAAATCCTGAAGTCTATCTACCCTGACGGGGGTAACCGGAGGGCTCTCTAACGTGTGTATTAGGAGCCGGAGGTCGGCTCTGCTGGGGCGCGGTCCGTTGGTCAGCGGCGTTGCGGCATTGGGGGGCTGCGTGATTGGCCCCGCAGTGAGAGCATTTATGTTCGAAACGGCATCCCGCGGCCTGGCAAGGTTTACCGGCATTAAAGGTCCAACAGGTTCCTTTTGCGAACGGTTGCCGCTGTTTGTTACGAAAAATACCCTTATCGGTTTTCGGACGAAAAGGAGAGCTAGTCGCCTTCAGCCATAGTTCCCAATGGACGGCATCCCAGGGGTAACTGTCAGGCGCAGATTGACGCAGATAGCGAAACTGCTCGTCGTACCTAGCCCAGTCGCCCAATTTGCGGGCTATGTCGCGAACAATCTCGCCATACTTCATCAATCTACCCACTTGACCCTTAAATTTATCGCAATAAATAGCTACGTAGGCGTGAAAGGCGCTTAACCACTGATCTATTGTTAGAATTTTTCGGGCAGGCTGACTAGGCTCGACCTGTAACTGGGGGTTCGTGGAGCCCTGCGATGCGACAAAAGTCACAGAATAACGCTCCTGTTGTCCAGTTGTGGACAACAGTTGGCCGAATTGGACAAACTCGTTCGCCCAAATTTTTGCTTTGACCTTATCGCTAACATTGCTACCCAAAGGGATAGCAATGCTAGAGAAGAGCGGCGAGGCGGGCTTCTCGGGGGCGCTAGTACCTGAACTACTGGCCGTGATTGTGTCTGTCTCCTCGTCGACCACGGCGGCGATACCCACAGGCGCGACTGAAGGTTGTGGGTTGTTGGTTGGTTGGTTAAAACCGCTTCCTAAACTGTTCCCCAAACTGGTCTCTACAGCTTGCGATACCGCAGCGGATATGCTGGCGCTCAGCGCCTCGATGTTTACGACCATCGTACCAGGTTGGGCGGTTTGCGAAGGTTCCACGGGGCGAGTCTCGGTTAGATCGGCCGGTCGTCTTGCCCGTTTTCGTGGGCGGCCAGCGAGTTGCTGTTCTGCGTCCTGTGTATGGATGCCAGAAGTACGACGAGAACTCCTTCTTGGAGGCATGACTTGAAACAGAATATCGTAGTAAGTACAATAGACAAAAACCTTTCACCGAAGATGAGAGTTAATTGTCTATTAAAGAGGAAACAGGGGGCGGTGCCGCCTGGTATAATGTTGCAATAAACAATACAAATATGCATAACGGGAGGACGACAACCATCCCAAATTAGCAATAAAGAGTATAATCGAGTTCTTGGTATAACGTCTTACAAATAAATATACTTGAGAATACCGAGTGAATAGAGCACACCTCGTTAAAGGCCGCCAAATGGGTTGTACACTCCAATGGTATCTCAAAGTAGCAAACAAACAAACGAAAGCCAACATAAAATTGCAAAAGCCAGGCACACTGGCGGCAATAAACAAAAACGTGTGTGAGCAATCAATCCCGATAACTCAACGTTAAATAAGGCTTCGTTATTAAACATTGCGTAACCCACGACATACTCGACAACTATATTAATACAGCAAACGTATACATTTCAGCACCGCCCCGCGTAAACTACGATACAATTTGATTTGACCGATTGTGTTAAAATGGACGCCGTCGCGCGATAAAAAGTTCTGCAATGAATTCCAAAACCCCCTGTGACCCCAGAAAAAGGCATAAGGCAATGGCTCCAAAACCACACGCAAGTATTGCGTCAGCAAGCCAACGTCACTATTAAATTCTTCGTAAGCTGTTCCTCTACTAACAGTTTGGCACACACAAACAATTTTTACACCGTAAACGTCGTGAAGCAGGCGAACTAATTCTTCAATATCTGAGCCTACTGAAACGGCAGAACGGTTACACAGATCATTTGTGCCCAGCTGCAAGAGGACGATATCGGGCTTGAAAGATTCCAACACGTGTAAATCGTAACGGCGAATCGTTGAAACTGTACGACCGCCGACTCCGTGCCACTTAACATTGCATGGTTTTCCAATATTGAAATTGAGATGGAAGTTAGAGGAGTTGTTTGCAAACTGCATCAACCTCCTGATAAAGGAGTGACCCAAAAGTAAAATACGTGGTGCCATAACTATTAGAAGATGGAAAACAGCCGAATCAGAAAAGCGTAAGCTTATGCAGGAAAATAAACACACAACATATACTTGCCTTAAACACTGGAGTTGAAGAGATGATAAAACTTTAAAACTTTCTGATTGTTGTTTGCAACGTGAACGTTGAACAAAGATTGGAGTAATGCAGAACAAATCGTACTATTTGACCAATATTCTTCACGTGATTCCGGTTACTCCTCGTGAAGGAATGTGCACTCTAGCCCACAAAATGTTGATCCTTCCGGAGGCCCTACTTCAGTTAATCAGTTCGGCGCTTCATAAAAATGCTAATATACTTTGTGGTATAATGTGTGTTTTTTGATGGGTTATAGTCCAAGCAAAATGCTCAAAAATGACTATTTTTGATGGGTTGTAGTCCATGCAAAATGCACAAAAATGACCCAAAATGACACTTTTTGATGGGTTATAGCCATGCAAAATGCGCAAAAATGGCTATTTTTGATGGGTTATAGCCCGTTCAAAATGCGCAAAAATGACCCAACTTGACGATTTTTGATGGGTTATAGCCCATGCAAAATTCGCAAAAATGACCCAAAATGACACTTTTTGATGGGTTATAGTCCAAGCAAAATGCGCAAAAATGGCTATTTTTGATGGGTTATAGCCCGTTCAAAATGCGCAAAAATGACCCAACTGGACGATTTTTGATGGGTTATAGCCCATGCAAAATGCTCAAAAATGACCCAAAATGACAATTTTTGATGGGTTATAGCCTATGCAAAATGCGCAAAAATGACCCAAAATGACGATTTCTGATGGGTTATAGCCCGTGCAAAATGCTCAAAAATGACCCAAAATGACAATTTTTGATGGGTTATAGCCCATGCAAAATTCGCAAAAATGACCCAAAATGACACTTTTTGATGGGTTATAGTCCAAGCAAAATGCTCAAAAATGACTATTTTTGATGGGTTATAGCCCGTTCAAAATGCGCAAAAATGACCCAACTGGACGATTTTTGATGGGTTATAGCCCATGCAAAATGCACAAAAATGACCCAAAATGCAATTTTTGATGGGTTATAGCCCGTGCAAAATGCTCAAAAATGACCCAAAATGACGATTTCTGATGGGTTATAGCCCATGCAAAATGCTCAAAAATGACCCAAAATGACAATTTTTGATGGGTTATAGCCTATGCAAAATGCGCAAAAATGACCCAAAATGACGATTTCTGATGGGTTATAGCCCGTGCAAAATGCTCAAAAATGACCCAAAATGACAATTTTTGATGGGTTATAGCCCATGCAAAATTCGCAAAAATGACCCAAAATGACACTTTTTGATGGGTTATAGTCCAAGCAAAATGCTCAAAAATGACTATTTTTGATGGGTTGTAGTCCATGCAAAATGCACAAAAATGACCCAAAATGACACTTTTTGATGGGTTATAGCCATGCAAAATGCGCAAAAATGGCTATTTTTGATGGGTTATAGCCCGTTCAAAATGCGCAAAAATGACCCAACTTGACGATTTTTGATGGGTTATAGCCCATGCAAAATTCGCAAAAATGACCCAAAATGACACTTTTTGATGGGTTATAGTCCAAGCAAAATGCTCAAAAATGACTATTTTTGATGGGTTGTAGTCCATGCAAAATGCACAAAAATGACCCAAAATGACACTTTTTGATGGGTTATAGCCATGCAAAATGCGCAAAAATGGCTATTTTTGATGGGTTATAGCCCGTTCAAAATGCGCAAAAATGACCCAACTTGACGATTTTTGATGGGTTATAGCCCATGCAAAATTCGCAAAAATGACCCAAAATGACACTTTTTGATGGGTTATAGTCCAAGCAAAATGCGCAAAAATGGCTATTTTTGATGGGTTATAGCCCGTTCAAAATGCGCAAAAATGACCCAACTGGACGATTTTTGATGGGTTATAGCCCATGCAAAATGCACAAAAATGACCCAAAATGCAATTTTTGATGGGTTATAGCCCGTGCAAAATGCTCAAAAATGACCCAAAATGACGATTTCTGATGGGTTATAGCCCATGCAAAATGCTCAAAAATGACCCAAAATGACAATTTTTGATGGGTTATAGCCTATGCAAAATGCGCAAAAATGACCCAAAATGACGATTTCTGATGGGTTATAGCCCGTGCAAAATGCTCAAAAATGACCCAAAATGACAATTTTTGATGGGTTATAGCCTATGCAAAATGCGCAAAAATGACCCAACTTGACGATTTTTGATGGGTTATAGCCCATGCAAAATTCGCAAAAATGACCCAAAATGACACTTTTTGATGGGTTATAGTCCAAGCAAAATGCGCAAAAATGGCTATTTTTGATGGGTTATAGCCCGTTCAAAATGCGCAAAAATGACCCAACTGGACGATTTTTGATGGGTTATAGCCCATGCAAAATGCTCAAAAATGACCCAAAATGACAATTTTTGATGGGTTATAGCCTATGCAAAATGCGCAAAAATGACCCAAAATGACGATTTCTGATGGGTTATAGCCCGTGCAAAATGCTCAAAAATGACCCAAAATGACGATTTCTGATGGGTTATAGCCCGTGCAAAATGCTCAAAAATGACCCAAAATGACAATTTTTGATGGGTTATAGCCTATGCAAAATGCGCAAAAATGACCCAAAATGACGATTTCTGATGGATTATAGCCCATGCAAAATGCGCAAAAATGACAATTTTTGATGGGTTATAGCCCATGCAAAATTCGCAAAAATGACCCAAAATGACACTTTTTGATGGGTTATAGTCCAAGCAAAATGCTCAAAAATGACTATTTTTGATGGGTTGTAGTCCATGCAAAATGCACAAAAATGACCCAAAATGACACTTTTTGATGGGTTATAGCCATGCAAAATGCGCAAAAATGGCTATTTTTGATGGGTTATAGCCCGTTCAAAATGCGCAAAAATGACCCAACTTGACGATTTTTGATGGGTTATAGCCCATGCAAAATTCGCAAAAATGACCCAAAATGACACTTTTTGATGGGTTATAGTCCAAGCAAAATGCTCAAAAATGACTATTTTTGATGGGTTGTAGTCCATGCAAAATGCACAAAAATGACCCAAAATGACACTTTTTGATGGGTTATAGCCATGCAAAATGCGCAAAAATGGCTATTTTTGATGGGTTATAGCCCGTTCAAAATGCGCAAAAATGACCCAACTTGACGATTTTTGATGGGTTATAGCCCATGCAAAATTCGCAAAAATGACCCAAAATGACACTTTTTGATGGGTTATAGTCCAAGCAAAATGCTCAAAAATGACTATTTTTGATGGGTTGTAGTCCATGCAAAATGCACAAAAATGACCCAAAATGACACTTTTTGATGGGTTATAGCCATGCAAAATGCGCAAAAATGGCTATTTTTGATGGGTTATAGCCCGTTCAAAATGCGCAAAAATGACCCAAAATGACGATTTCTGATGGATTATAGCCCATGCAAAATGCGCAAAAATGACCCAAAATGATAATTTTTGATGGGTTATAGCCCATGCAAAATGCGCAAAAATGACCCAAAATGACAATTTTTGATGGGTTATAGTCCGTGCAAAAATGACCCAAAATGACAATTTTTGATGGGTTATAGCCCGTGCAAAATTCTCAAAAATGACAATTTTTGATGGGTTATAGCCCGTGCAAAATTCTCAAAAATGACCCAATTGCAAAATGACAATTTTTGGTGGGTTATAAACCATGCAAAATGCGCAAAAATGACAACTTTTGATGGGTTATAGCCCATGCAAAAGGCTCAAAAATGGTCAAAAATGACTATTTTTGATGGGTTATAGCCCATGCAATTAAATTGCGCAAAAATGACCCAAAATGGCAATTTTTGGTGGGTTATAACCCATGCAAAATGCGCAAAAATGACAACTTTTGATGGGTTATAGCCCATGCAATTAAATTGCGCAAAAATGACCCAAAATGACAATTTTTGGTGGGTTATAACCCATGCAAAATGCGCAAAAATGACAACTTTTGATGGGTTATAGCCCATGCAAAAGGCTCAAAAATGGTCAAAAATGACTATTTTTGATGGGTTATAGCCCATGCAAATTGCGCAAAAATCACCCAAAATGAAAATTTTCAATGGATTACAGCCCATGCAAAATGCGCAAAAATCACCCAAAATGACTATTTTTGATGGGTTATATCCCATCATGCAAAATGCGCAAAATGAATGAACACCAACAAATATAGTAATTGATTCTCTGATATATTTCTATTTTATTTTCTACCATTTTGATTTACAGGCAAATAGCTATTTGGATATATTTTAAATGTTATAAAAGCTTTCTTGCTACTCTCGTGATGAAAGATGTACGTTCAAGAAATATCAAAAAGTCCTATACAAAATATTCTTTTAGACTGATTGCATAAGCTTAGTCAGTTCATGTTGTGGTAGAACAGAGAGTGGCATGATTAACTCATGGAATCAGCCTAAATAGAATGAGATTTCTGATCAATTTACGGTACGCCCGCCATCAACAGGAAGGGTAACACCATTTATCATTGCAGCTTTATCACTTAGAAGGAAAAGAATGGCATTGACAGTATCTTCTTCTTCTGTAAAATAGAATAACAAGAGTTGATATTGGTACACAATAGAACATGGCAAAGGGAGAAGGAAGGAGAATAATTTTTAGGGCCCTACTGAAAATCGCCTTTGCGAGTAGGTTCCCTCATTAAGAATTATCATTTATTATTATTGATAGGTAATATAATGAAATGTGTAACACCGTAAAATATGTTGACTTAACTTAACTGACGTTTCGAGCTTTAGCCCTTCGTCGGAGTGGGTAAAGCTCGAAACGTCAGTTTAGTTAAGTCAACATTTTTTACGGTGTTACAAATTTCATTATATTACTTATCGTTTATATCAAACACCGACGCAGCCTATACTAGTTTACTCGCTAGTTTCCATTTATTATTATTATTTATTTATGAATGAATGGGGGTTGATATGGGATAAAGTTGTGAAGGTGAGATAGCAAATGGAAGTGAAAATATGGAAAATAAATGAAAGAGAGGAAGCCGAGAAATGCCAATAAAGGGAATGGAAAATGAATGGAAAACAAACAATAGCTTGGAAAAAGCAAGAGAGAGATGGGGTGAGGAGGGAGGAAAAGGAGGCAGGGAAGATGGATAAATGATAATAAAGAGAGAGAAGCAAGATGTTGGAAGAAATACAGTGAGTGATAAAGAGAGCTGTGTGATGTAATGGAATAAAAGAAGATGAAAAAGAGACTGCAATGATATGGAAAGTGCAAGTGAGAACAAAGAAAGAGGGTGATGGCATAAGGAGCCAGCTCAGTTACCTGCAAATCTACCAAGAGGTATCTTGTCCAGCATTGGTTGGGCCTTCTTGGGATCAGACCAAGCCATACGACCCATGTCTGTTAGTACCACTGTTGGGTTGACTGAATTGACTCTGATCTAAAAATAATAATATATGGAATCAAACATTCGTGTTGTATTGAAATATCTATTAAGCTGTTTTCTATCAGCTACAAAACATATAATATAACATCACAGTACAAATGTGTATCAGTGCATTAATTTTGCATCCTAAACCTACAATGTGAAGCATACAACAACTTGTGTCTCATATGTCTCATCAGGTATTTCAGTGGCGGATCTAGGAATATTTTAGGGGGGTGAATGTGAAGCGTATATTTGGTATTTGTGCATTGTTCATATGTTACTCATCAAATAAAACACAATAAAAAGCAGAAAACAGAGCAAAAATGGGGGGTGGCTAGCCACCCTATTCACCACCCCTAGATCCGCCACTGCATTTGGGTCACAACAAAGCATATTTAAAATATCTTTTAAAAGAAATAACATAAAAAATAGAATAAATAAGTACTAAATAAATGAATGGATGAATGAATGGATGGTTTAATAAATAGAATAAATAGGTAATCAGTAATCAAAACAGACTTTGCTGTTTTTCAAAAAGTAGACACAACAGGTTCCCATTTAAATCTGTACTTTCCCATTTAAATCTATACTTATGCAAATTTTGTTGATGTGTGCTAAACACACAGATCAACCAATCAGAGAAGTCCACTTCAGAAATAATACACCTATTTCAATTAACGTTGTCCATCTGGAATGGTTGATCTGAGACCGATAGGTATTGTGGGAGCTCTTTAAATTTCAAATACATTGTTTTAATCACACTTGAATGGTGCTGAATTACAGATAACAGTATTTCAGAAGTAAACATTAATATTCAAGCGTGATTATGATAGTGCATTTGCAGTTTAATGAGCTCCCACAATTCCTATCCGTCTCAGATCAACCATTCCATCTGGACAACGTTAATTGAAATAGGTGTATACTCTGATTGGTTGATCTGTGTGTTTAGCACACATCAACACAATTTGCATATTAAGTACAGATTTAATTGGGAAAGTACAGATTTAAATGGGAACCTGTTATACATACATGTATGTATTCACAAACTGTAGTATCTTATATCTACTATAAACAATAATATAAAGAAGGAAGGAAAATATAAAAACTGTTCCCTCAGCTATATAATATTTTGAAAGGAGTTTACCTTATGTGGTCCTAGTTCTAATGCCATGACTTTAGTCAACATATCAACAGCACTTTTAGAAGTGCAGTAAAGAGTATGTTCTGTCATAGCCAGAAGAGAAGCTTGACTGGAGACATTCACAATAGCACCACCACCGCCATTAGCAACCATCTTCTTGGCCACGGCCTGGAACAGACAAACTCTATCTTCAGTAATTAACATTAAATCAAAATATGGTAATTTAACTAGTCTTATTTAATAAATATCAAATGGTTTAGTGGGGTATATTTTCTGGTTTATTTCGACATGACCTCAACTGCAAGTGTTATGGACCCCTCAGGGGTGACGCATGTGATGCACAATAAAGAAGGAAAATACACAATGTTCAGTTTCAATTGTACATGGTAAAAAGATAATTTCATAATATATCTGAAATTTGTAACCCCGTAAAAAATGTTGACTTAACTTTACTGACGTTTCGAGCTTTAGCCCTTCGTTGGAGTACTCCGACGAAGGGCTAAAGCTCGAAATGTCAGTAAACATTTTTTACGTTACAAATTTTATTTATATCAAACACCGACGCAGCCTATACTAGTTTACTCGCTAGTTTCCATTCATAATATATCTCTTGATGCTATACTAACTTTTCTCTTTTATCCCACCAGTTAAAGTTCAACAAAGTTGTATTTAACAAAGAGTATAAATATGTGGACAATTAATGAAAATTGGATGCTCTGATTGGTTTGAGAACTTCCAACTATTTTTCAATGATCACCTACAGCATTTCACATTACTTTAGAAACGTTAGTTGAATATATATTTTCTGTGTTTGTATAGCTTATTAGTTTCATAAAATAAGAATCATAAACAATTAAAAATACAACTCACCTGAGCAATAAACAGAGGAGCTTTAACATTGACTGCAAAGATCCTTGAATAAACAATAAAAAATAAAAAACATTTTATTAATATTTATCAATTAGACAATAGAAAGTTGCTCGTCCATGGCATTATAGATGCACAAAAGAAAGTATAAAGAATGAGTTACAAGCGTAAGAGTGGCACGAAGCAAAGCCGATTGCAACTCTAGCTTGTTAAGAGTTCATTATATATTCTCAATTGCGTCTATAACACAATGGAGAGTGACTTTTTTGTTGTCTAATTGGTTTATAATATAGCCTGGTAGTAGAACAGACAAACCGTGCAGCCCATGGGGAAATAGTTCATAGGTCTTTTAACCAATTGAAGCGCTCATTATATCATTCATTGTGTCCGTGCGCATGCTTCTGATGCCATTCATTTGAAAGATTGGAAAAACAGCGCGCAATGCTTTGAAATCAGTGTGCACAAGCGTGCAGCCCATGGGGAAATAGTTCATAGGTTTAATTTTGACAAATAGGAGTGCCCAGAATAATTGTGCTATATTATAAAGAAGCATGGTTGAATGAATAGCTTTTTTCTCATAAAGCAGCTAGTATATCATTATGATGCAAATTAATGTCCGACAAGTCTAACTTATGGTGCTTTTGTTCTATTAAGTCAAAGTGAGCCTTGCTGTGTCTTTGCAAATAATTATAGCTGCTTTGAGAAAAGTATATTACTACAAAATGAGCAATATAATACTTACTTGTCAAAGCTGTCGGCTTTAACATCTAAAAAATTGTCCAATATTGATATACCAGCATTGTTTACAAGTAGATGAATGTCGCCAAGACCTTCAATGGCTTTTGTGACCTCTTCTGTCTTTGTCACATCCAAACATAATGGCTTGATTGATGGAACCTATCAAAGAACATAAGAAAATAAACTACACAGGAAGCCCAATGTAAGAGTTTACTTTTACTACACAGGAAGCCCAATGTAATAGTCCATTTCTACAACACAGGAAGCCCAACAAATCGTGTACTTACACACAAAAAATGTTTTTGTGAAAAATTTAACCAAAAGTAAATAGATTTTTAGTCTTTTTTTACCTCCTTTACAAGAGTATCTAGATCAGCTTGTGTTCTTGTCAGGGCGATGACTTCAGCTCCACAATGTACCAGGGCCTTGGCTGTACTTCGCCCAATACCTTTATACATTAAAATATAACAATAACACGATGATAAGATGAGATATTGCCATTCTATACAATAATATCAAAGTCTTTACTGCAGTTTTAAGTGGGCTATACAAAGTAAAACCCCAAAAATTGGAGAAGCAAGAACGGAACGCCGGGAGCTCCGCGACTGAAATGACACCAAATTTCAATACTTTATCGTAAGAAATATCTGCATTATTGTTGAATATGATCATATACCTTTTCCAGCTCCGGTTACAAGTGCTCGTTTTCCTTTAAAACTAATTTCCATTGCAGTTTTGTCGGATAGAATATGTTGGGTTTTTTTATCACGTAAGAGATAAACACAACACGAGAGATAGACTGGTAACTAATAACAAGTGACGCCTAGAGTATTTTTACTTTCGCGCGCTGACGCATTTTGATCGAGAACTTTAAAGATGATTATAGTGAGGATCCAAATTTAATAGTCAATGCGCTCTAACGAAGAATAACAAAACGTCATTTAAAAACTCCAATAATTTTCCATATATACAATGCAGCCATGGCCAGATTTACACCCGCTAATTATCAAAGTAAGGAATGCACAATGTTTTACAGAGAACGCAATAGTTTTATTTGCTTCTAATAACACAATACACATACGTTAGTAGAATAACTTTATCTTAACTTACATATACAGATAGAAGAACCGCTAAATGATAATGTAGGAAACAGAAATCAGGATAGCAGTGAGACTATATACTCCAAAACTCAA
Source organism: Metridium senile (assembly GCA_949775045.1). Classification (NCBI taxonomy): domain Eukaryota; kingdom Metazoa; phylum Cnidaria; class Anthozoa; order Actiniaria; family Metridiidae; genus Metridium; species Metridium senile. The sequence goes on along the minus strand of OX459099.1, from coordinate 6,025,708 downwards.
ATCATTATACAGTATTTACACATATAATATGTTGTTATTTACACTTGTAACTTGATCACTTGATCAATTTAAAGTTCATTACAAGGAACTGTGGCTCCAGTAGGTTTCCCATGGACACGGAATCGATAAATACATGTATGAGTTGGATGACCATGGTTGGTTGCAACACGCAGCTCAATATATCTATACTCCTGGTCATTTGGCTCCTGTAAACAATCAGAAACATCAATGAGATAAATTATACCTCTAGGCATAAGGTTGAGCAGTCGTGATGGTAACGATGATGATAACCATGGTGATAATGACAAATGTAATGGGGATCATCAATGATGAAGTGGCAATCATGAGCTGAAGATGAATGGCAAAAAAATGCTACCACATTACTTTTCACATCTCTCCCCCTTGCCTCACTCCCTGCTCGTCCGTTAATCCTCTCCTCATTCTCGCTCGGTCAGAATTTCTTCTGATCGAACTTCAACTCGTTTCCTCAGAGTTTTTCACGTAAAAGTAGGGACTGTTTTGTAGTCTACACTGATTTTTACTGCAAAGATATACTCAGAGCATAGCTGATACTTTTTTGAAATCCCTGAAATCCCCCAGGGATTTTGGCTTAGTTTATTGAAGTTATTAGTACTTTACCTGAACTTTGAAAGTCTGTAATGATTTCCCTTGGTTATCAAAGGTGTATTTTCCAAAACACTTTCGATCGGTTCCTTGGCTGTCTGACCATCCCTTTGAGAATGGAAAAAAAAATTATATCAATTTTGCTCTGGCAGTATTCACCTGCATAAATTTATTTCATCATCAATGATGCAATCAATTTTTACTAGCAATAACCAGTCATCGTCAATTATTTAAAAGGAAACTAGCGTGTAAACTAGTATAGGCTGTGTCGGTGTTTGATATAAACGATAGGTAATATAATGTAATTTGTAACACCATAAAAAATGTTTACTTAACTTTACTGATGTTTTGAGCTTTAGCCCTTCGAAGGGCCAAGGCTTGAGACGTCAGAAAAGTAAAGTAATTATTTAAAAGGTTCAAATATCATAAGCTGACACAATCATCATCATCAATTGGCTTCGGGAACAAAGATCTAGTAAGAAGAGGGGTCTCCAATTCTTTTACAGACATGCAGGTACAGCCACAGTGGCTGCAGGGAAAAGTATCCTCTGAGATTGTTCCTGAAGAGTCTCCGTTTTTCTTTCCGCTATCATGATTAATCACCATACTCATCACTACTATCATCATCAACAAAAGTCATCACAATGTCAACAGACAAAAAGTTCTAAGATAATGTACTTACCCATACAGAGAATTCTTTAGGTGCACTTGTGATCTTGCCATCACCTTCAGTAGAAAGAGATGCTGGAATGTGCTCAAGTGTGAACATTTCAGGAATGACAGTTTGTGACAACTACAAAGAAAAAATAAGTTTAAAAAGATGCACAAAATATTTCAAGAAATATGTTTTTGTGTGTGTGTGTGTGTGTGTGACCCCTAAAAGGTACACATTAATTAAAAGAACTGCCAAAGCCTGTCAAACATTTATTAGCAAGAACCCTATAAGATGACCCAAGGAATATTTTCAACCCTAAAAGGAGTGCCAATCACCACTACGTGTACAAAGGGAGTCCCCCCCCCCCCCCCATGGAGTTGGTCCATAGGCTATACCAAAATGTAGCCCCACTGTCAGAGCTTTTTTTGGTTTTCCTGAGATTTGGGGCGACAAGGTACATGCCTTTCTCTGTGATTGTATGCTGTTTGTAGGTGTACATTACATACTATTTATCATGCTCACCTCAACAACAACATATCCTTCCTGTCCTTTAAATGCCCAGCATGTACCAGGAGTATTGTCAGGCTAATAAATTAAAACATCAAAGTCAGTCACTAATACCCCCACCCCTCCCCTACCAAATGGGTCATTATACCTGGAGAATGGCTCTAGGAAGTACTCCATCATACCAGAAAGAAAGACCCAAAAGCTTCCTGGATGCACCAGTGTTAAATGTGGGAGAGTGATGGTTGCTATGGATCTGTCCACCTGAAAACAAAGAAAACAAAATGTTCAATAGACCTCTTTACCTCCGTATGCAAGTTTGCCCATTTCTGACCATGTGTCATTCCCTTGAGAATTGTTCTTTTATGGTGAACGTGTTAGATCAATTACATGTGAAAGAAACACTTCCCAAGGGTAGCATCACGTGATCTGACATGGGACAACAAATAAGGGAGGTAAAGAGGTCTATTGTTGCATCTTTATTATCAAATTAAAGTAATTATTATACCTTCTAATTGCCTCATCATACAAATCAATTAGAATACTGAGAAGATCAAAGTATGTTTTACCAGAAGATTCCAAAGCATAGTCAGGAATTCCAAGTTTGTCAGCACTGTAGGTGTCTAATGCAGCCTCCATTTTATCGTTAACCAGTCCGTCAATGTATCTTGACAAGTGCTGAAGACAAATTATTCAAAACAAAAGCCTTGTGTGAGGGTCCTGAAGGGGGGGGTCTGAGTCCCAGTCAAAAATTACATAATCCCATCAATTTTGCGCAAGTTTTCAATCCCATTCCCATTTGCTATTGTTCTTCTATTTGTAAATCCCAGTCCCAGTGCATCCAATCCCATTTTCCCAGTCAAAAATAAGGGCAATCCCAGCTCCCATTTTACCCCTTCAGGACCCGCTTGTGTTAATTTGTGTTGTAAAATTATGATAAACATCAAAAAATTGTCTTGCAGTTAGGTATGTTTTTGCTTACCTGTTTAGAATTCAGTGATTCATTGTATAAAACTTTCTTTGAATCTTCTGCAAGATAGTGAATAAACAAATGGTGATAACAGTGATCTTAATAAGCAGTAAGAGTATTTAAGGAGGCTCGAATTGGTTTCTGTATATATCTATATACCTACTTTATATTGCATTTTATGCAGCATTATTGTGAAGCTACACAGTTAACCGATATATCATTTTAAAGCTTATGGATCTAGGATATCATTTGTTTTTAATTATTGCGTTTGATGTTGTTATGGCAACAGCAGGCCGCTGCAAAAAGGACCTGAAATTCCTTTATTAAAGCTGATATCACCAAATCCTTTAGGTGAAAGTTTTTTTAAACTTGTACATGTCTAGTTACCTGTTCTTGCAACTTTGGAAAAATATAAAAAATCTGTAATGCGAAACCTTCAAAAAATTATTTTTTCTAGATATAAATGGTTTTTCATTACAGATTTTTCTTAAAATGGATCTACTCAATCTAAACCCTAATTGGAACAAATTGCCAAAAAATAAAAAAAATCTAACATTTCATTGTGTTGTTATCAATAAAAATACATTTTGTACGCGTCAGAGGGGTCTTGTAAAATTGGCGATATTGCGCGCGAGCTCAAAAAAACATTTCGAGCCTCCTTAAAGGGTTGAACCCAGGTGTTTTGTGATTGTCTGGATCATGTAGTCTTGAAAAGGTATGTTTGTTTCTGATGTTTCAACAACCTGAGTAGAAGTCATCTGTTGAAAATCCCATCAACAAAATAAACATTGATTACAATGTAATAGTCAGCCGTAAGTTGACAATCATTACCTTTTATTGTTTTCAAACTGGCACTAAGCTGGTCAAGTTTTTCCTACAACAAAAAAGAACAATTTTAAATGCTTTTGTTTTTAAAAAGAAAAAGTATTCACAGAGTACCAGTAGAAGTAGCCCCTTCCCCTGCCCTCATGGGATGCTTGTTTCTTGAATATACTTACTTGGAGTTCTTTGAGACTTTTAGTGTTCCACTTGAGCTCATCACTTTCTTGAGCCTGTCAGAAAACACAACAATTACAATCACCTTTTACCTTCTGAAAATATTACGACTTTGTAAATAATGTTAAATTTGTTTTCTGCTGCTATCAATCAAAATTAACTAGTAAAAACCTTTGATAAAATGACAGCTAGCAGTGAAAAATTATAATTCCAACATGCAACTTTACAATATTGCAACTTTAATAGACATCATGTGATGCTACCCATGGGAATTGTTTCTTTCACATGTAAATGATATAACATGTTCATTATAAAAGAACAATTCTCAAGGGAATGTCATGTGGTCTGAAATTGGCAATTTGCATACAGAGGTAAAGAGGCTGATTAAATTTTAGTTTTAACTAAATGTTATCACACCAACCTGCTGTTCCATGTCAACTTTAACAGTTGGGAGATCGAAATGTGGGAACGGCATTAGAAGGGCAGATACCACAGCTACAGCAATAAAGGCAATACATAACGCCACACCTATGCATTTGCAATTCATCAGTCGGCGAAGTCGCACAGTAAAGAACTGCAATAAGAGAAAAATAATTGTTAATTTTAATATTTTTTTAATTTATTTTAGTATTAGTTAAAATTGTTCGCAAGAACCACAGCATTACTAACATTAAATAATGCTACACATATACCCTATGCAAAAAGGGGTATGTTACTTTAAAATCAGTAGTGGTATTCTAAAGCTTTTTGAATTTACAAAGATTTGGCTTAAAATTTGCACTTGGGCCTTAAGAGCCTTGTTTTCACAATTTTTGGTACGTATTAAAATCTGATAACTCTGCAGTGATTCAATATATGACAACAGAACTCTATTAAATTACTTATTCAGATATGCTCTTTCTTTCTTTCTTGCTACAGTGTCTGTATCAGACGACAGAGCCACACTCAGCTTATTATTGTAAAAAAGTTTAAAAATGTATTCTAAAAGAGCACTATAAGATGTCTGCTTGTTAACAAAGTGATATAAACACTGGGAGCCGTAGAGCACTAGAGAAGTCAGACAAATAATCAGATACACTGTATGTTTCTTTATGACTTCTTTCTTGCTTTACAGCTCCCAGTGTGTGTATATATCAGATATAAACGCGCATGCAATTTTATTTTCCTAAATAAATCATAAGTTGCACTTTGTTCTCTGTAAGTAAAATATTTTCCTACCCTTTTAATCTGTTTGAACTTCTTTTGAGGACTACATGTACTTATGTCTGACTCAACATTGACACTTTCGTCTCCTGAAATTAAACAAATATTTGAGAAAACAACACAGAATATTTGATTTATCAATAATTTCATCTTTACCTGAAGACAATTGTTTTGGGCTATCCAATCCTTTAAAAAAAAAATATGCCATTATAAACTTCTCTATCAAAAAGTGAGGTTTATAGAGTAAAATGCATTTTGTGAGCAAGTTTAATAGAACAAATATTTTCTTACCATATAAATGTTTAGGAGTGTCCTTAAATTCAGTCTCTGTCTCAGAAGTTGGTTCAATTTTGTCGCTGTAGGGTTTATTTAGTTGATCCTGTTTCACTGGTGGTCTTGTTCTTGCAGAAGTTCTTCTTGATCTAGGGGTTGATGTATCGTTTGGCTTTACACTAGGCGTGAACTGTTTTTTCTTCGCACTTCGGGTCTCCATGTCTTCATCATCTACATCTGATTCATCTCTTCGTCTCTGTTTAGAACGATTTTCTATTGAATGGGGTCTCTTTCCTTTTACATTTGAACGTTCGTTGTGTTGTAACGATTTTGACGTTGATGATCGTCCTTTATTAGGGCTCGGAGATCGACTACGAGAGGTTTTACGAGACCTGAAAGTTATTAAATTCATCTTAATATTTACGTCGATCAAACTTACTTCTAGTTCATTAAGATTTCAAACAGCTAGTGCAGATAATGCGAGAGTATTTTGATATCTAAATAATGGATTATTATTACGAATATGCAATCTATTTCAGCAGATTGAAACTCACTTTTCTGACTCGCTCGCACTTTCGTCTTCTTGATCCGATATGGTTACCGGCCTGCCTTTCTTCCTCCTTGGCCTTCCTGGAGTGCTTCTAGGCGTTTTTCGAGATGAACTCGGCATTATAATTTTAAATCAGATTTTCACGAGATTCTTCATTCAATGAATACAACAATGCAACGAAAACTGAAGGATTTATCTGTTTGGAAAGTTGTCACGCGCCATTTTTGTAATTTGAAAAATTCTCAGCCTCGTTATGAACGCGCAAAAAGTTGGTAATTTCCGGGGTAGACACGGGCTATTATTGCTTAGAAAAAAAAAGAAAAAAGGTTTCTTTATAAAAAGAATACTTTTGCTCTAATATAAAAGGTTTATTTTCTTTTTTAAAGAAAAAGGAAATAATCTTTCAACCAAAATAATGATTTGTAGTTTTTGAAATCTCTCTGAAAGGACTGCAAGTAACGGAAAGTAAGATCTTCTGGTTGGGCTTCCTGTTTAACACAGGAAGACCAACGTACGTTTAGAACATCACCCACAAAATTAAAAACGGCCGACAACAACCATACGAATAAGTGTAAAAGCAAAACATTTTTATTTCATTTCTTTACAGACCTCAACACTTATTTTAATTTTATACATTATATTCTTGAGTGATAAAAATATACAATCAAATCGGCTACAAACAAGACAAGAATATCTTGTGGAAAGGCGGTTTATATATGATGTTTTTCACATATTCGACAAACAGTGAATCTTGAAGTGTTTGCCATCTTCATGTTATAACAATTAGCTTTACAATAGATCTTAGACGAAAATCAGCTAACAAAGACGCCTGACGCACTCCTATGATGATGTCCACTAGCCATACTTTTGCCTGAAAAAGAGGAAAAAAACCCAGATGTTAATGTTAAAATACAAAAACAAATAAACTGATAGACAAATAAACAAAACAAAGAGACGAAAAGGCCAGAAAGACTACCAAAGAAACGACAAACAAAAGAACAAACAAACAAAACAGTCAGCTTCTAAAGGTTTTACTCTGTGCGCTATATGTCTAAAGAATAATTACTAAAACTTTGATGTGTCTTGTACCTGGCAAGTTATCAACTGACTTTGACTTGGCCGTTGTTTTTTTCTCTTTAGTTTTCTCAGGAAATAACGCCCTGTTGTTGATACGAAACGTTAGTACATGTACTCTATATCTAAAGGCTGGTTTTCACTAGGCATAGGCATAAGCTAAACACAAGAAAACGAACATGTTTGTTTTTCTTTTTCTTATGCTTATGTCAAGTGAAAAATAGAAGAAACTATCTTTTGCTTGTGCTTGTGCTTATGCTTGTGCTTATGCCTAGTGAAAACCAGCCTTAAACGTTTGTAAAAATTATAAATTAGACAGATTTGTCTGTTAGTACCTGTACGATCTTGCTTGCAATAAGAACTTTCTGCACAGTGCAATTTCGCTTGCTAACCGTCTAAGATCATCGCCCTCGAAGACTGGCATACTCATCGGCTGAAATTGTAAAAAAAAAAAAAATACAATAAGCAACGAATAAATAGACTGTATTATGACAGGGTAGCCCATTCAGCAACTAGTATTTACAGGGACCCTACCACAATCACAACATCGTTTACGAAGATAAGGTTTTGAATGATTGTTTTTAATCCCATACCTCGTCATCTCGAATGCCCTCGGCTAGGAGTCTGTGAGCAAACACGTGACCGTCACTGTCTCCCTGGCAACGGTTAAACCTGTTTAACAGGAATTGGTAAATTAGTTGCTACGAAAGGAAGCTAGTTGTTCAAATGAGTAATATACATACCTTCCTCCAGTTTGTGACGCTAGTAGTTGAAGGAACTTATTGGCAGCACTGTATAACAAAACGTTACGTTAGAATTGATATATTGGTATGTGCGTTATGATGATGTTTCATTGTCATGGCCATCACTATCACCACCATCATTATCACCAGCACCATTATCACCAGCACCATTATCATCACTATCACCATCATCATCAGCACCATTATCATCACTATCACCACCATCACTATCACCATTATCATCACTATCACCACCATCATTATCACCAGCACCATTATCATCACTATCATCATCATCATGCAGCAGCACCATTATCATCACTATCACCATCATCATCAGCACCATTATCATCACTATCATCATCATCATGCAGCAGCACCATTATCACCATCAATATCATTATCAGAAGCAGCACCATCATCATCAGCACCATTATCATCATCATCATCACTATCACCATCATCATTAGCAGCACCACCACCACCTTCACCATGACTACCACTTTCGTCATCATCCTCGCCATCATCACTTTCACCATCACTACTACCACCACCATCGAGATTACCACCACCATCATCACACCGAGACCATCACATTTAACATCACCACCACCATCATGATATCATCATCATATTACCACATCATGGTCATCATCATATCGTCCTTGCTGCATGTCAATATTAATATCACAACATCATCAATATAGTAAAGAACCTCAAATTGCTTTAGCCATCAACGTAGTCGATCATATTTAGTTACCTGTCATCGCAGTTGAATGATGTGCAGTGTATTTTCACATTCCTTGATGAATTCAGTTTCGCTAGTTCACGTAACACCATAGTAGTGCTGTGATCCTGTACAGAATAAATAGATTTGTTATATACCAACTGTCAAAGTTCATTTTTCTTGCACTTTGATTGGGCGAGAGGGTATCACGTGAACGTGAACAAATTTGGATGCTTCCGCGGCAACGACTCTCAGCGGGCAACAATATGTTATTTACCGGGAAATAGCAAAACCGGAAGAGTTTTATTTTTTATTTGAATAAAAATCTTTGGTCATAGCTATTTTTTTGTTGTTCTTTGACAGTTGGTATATAACAAAACACTTATAGACTGAAACCTCGGTAAAACAGCATGTCTGGGTCCCTCGACAGCCGATGTTTCATCATCAACGTCAGCGGTCTTGGGACCACAAAACATAGTGTTTCCCTCGGTCCCAGTCAATAAGTGATAAGTGGTTTAGAACTGGACTAGAACTCAAACTGAAATACTCAATGAAACGTCCACTTCCACTTCACGTCGGTATTCAATGTATATCCGAAAAGCAAATAATGGTAAATAAACCTCAACCCTGGCAAAACCACTCACGTTGCTCAAAAATGTAAAAATATATTCGCATCAAAATAGGGTGCAAATAGTGTACTCAGAGGAAAAATCTAGATCACTATTAATAATACGCGCAAGTACTTCCTAACGACTGCTTTTTGTCTGTACAAGTGTTGCATATAATTAACGAATACTCACGGGTTTGCCGTCCGTCAGTAGATATATGCCTTCGATATCAGTGTCATGGAAAGCTTTCTGTAGAGCATCAAGAGTACAAGTAGAGCCATTTGCTTCAAAGCCAGTCACCCATTCCACAGCCTCTTGACACGTCTCGTCACTTGTCTCGACCAATGAAGTCTTCCATGATACTGCCTCCGTTGAAAAACGAATCAAGTTAAACCTGTTTGAACAGGAAAATCAAGTAAGAAATACCGTAAAACTGTCATGGGCTTCCTGTCTAGGAATAAAACCGTAACAAAGGAAGCCCAAAGGAGAAAAGGAGTTGCCTACGGAGGAGGCTAGGTTTCAAGCCCTAAACAAGGGTCAAGGATAAATCCAGGACTATCGTGCTTGGAGCAACAAGGTCATCCCAGTGCTTTCTTTATACTTTTAGACCAACTATAAAATTAGCAACAGCAACAATAACAACAACAGCAAAAACAACAACAACGAACAAAAGAACATAATTATTTTTATTATTAATCACTTAATTATTGCCGATTAATTAGAGACTTATAATAACTGTCATCTGATGAACGGAAGTTCGCCAAAATCTGTAAAAAAACCCGCTAGATATCACTTACTTTTTCGCTACTTTTCTGATCTGATCCCATATGAGTGCAGCAAGCTCCCTCTTTAACTCATCCATACTACTAACCATGGAACCAGAGGTGTCAATCAAAACAGTTACCTAGCAACAACAACAATAAACACTGTCAATGTAACGAAAAACATCTACAAAATATCCTAACAAGTATTGTTACAATTAGTGAAGATGATCATAGACTTGATCGAAACGTCTGAAAACTTATCGTTTAAATTTAAATGCTAGTGTCAAAAAAACAATCTAATTGTAACAATATGAATCTTCCTAGCAGCAACTTTAAAATATCCTAACAAGTAGTTTACCTTTTTCTCGACCACAGTACCAAACACACGTCTGCTACCTACAATAACAATTCAAAAATAGTAAAGTTCAGTTTCCACGAACACCTCTATAATGATAGTAGCCCTTCATCTAATGAGAGATTTCAACTCACTGCAACTTCATGCAGTACTTTGAACACGACTCATGCAATTTCTACGTTTGTTTCGCTCTATGATTTACTAGTTCGTTTGTATATAGTTGTTTGATTCTTTGTTGACTTTTTTTGTTCAATTGTTTATTCATCTGTTTGTTTGTTTATTCATCAGTTTGTTTGTTTGTTTGTTTATCTGTTTGTTTGTTTGTTTATTCATCTGTTTGTTTATTCATCTGTTTGTTTGTTTGTTTGTTTATTCATCTGTTTGTTTGTTTATTTATAAATATGTTTGTTTGTTTGTTTGTTTATTCATCTGTTTATCTGTTTGTTTGTGTATTTATTTGTTTATTTAATTGTTTGTTTGTTAGTTTGCTTGTTTTCTTGTTTTATGTACGTGTGTTTGTTTGGCTTGGTTGACATAATAAATTTAAAATAATGGCCAGTAGAACCATTTCAAGATTGTGCATGAATGACGTAATTCTTTACGTACCGCTCATAAGCCACTGCATTCTCTTGACATATCGCTTCATAACTTTCTCGACTTGTTCTTCATAGTCTTGTAATTCGTGTGGAAGAAGATGGAGATGTTTAACTATTCCCTTCACCTCAACACTCGGGAATATTGTACAGTACCTGACGAACAGAAACATGGCTATTATGATGTAACTGGGTGACGGTGAATATAATGGTGGTGGTGATGATGGTGATGATGATGACAATGGTAAGTTGTTGTTGTTGTTGATGATGATGATGATGATGATGATGATGATGATGATGATGATGATGATGATGATGATGATGATGATGATGATGATGATGATGATGATGATGATGATGGGACGAAAAGAAAAATGGCTATCATGATGTAACTGGGTTATGTGAAGTTAATGGTGGTGGTGATGACGATGATGATCGTGACGATGATGATGATGATAATGGTAATGATGACGATGTCGATAGTGGTGGTAGTGATGATGATTATGGTTATGATGATGATTAGGCACGATGGTGACATGATATTGATGATGATCATATTGATGATAATGATGATAGTGTTAACTATGATAACATGATCAGCTGATGATAATGATAATGATAATGGTGGTGATGATGATGGTGGTAATGATGATGGTGGTAATGATGATAAGACACGATGGTGACATGATATTGATGATGATCATATTAATGATAACGATGATGGTGTTGATGATGGTGTGACTCACCTAGCTGGTACAGACTGCCCTAGAGTCTGTACTTTACTCTTTGCATGTGAACATTCAGCTGTTCCAACGATGTTATTCAAATCAAGCTTTAACTTCGACAAGCTGTAATGACGCATCCACTGAGAAGAATCAATAAATAAAGATTATTTTACAATCACTGATACGGATAGATACAGATAGATACAGAGGATACAGACACTCCCCTCGGGGCTTTTCAGTGACTGTTTACAATTTGTCTTATGTTACATGTGGAGGACTTATCGGACTGCTAGAAGCAGTTTACAATCGTGAGTGTGGATTAGTGTATGCCTCCGAGACCTATCTGTTGTATTGGGAGACAATCCCCTCTTTGCGAATAGCACAACAGGATCTTTAACGCCCGCCTTATATAGGATTAGAGTGAAGACAAACGGGACCTCCGGCTTTACGTCCTTATCCGAGAAGACGAGGCACATACAGAGTAAAGTGTCTTGCCCAAGGACAATTGCAATCACCCGGGCCGGGAATCGAACCCAGCCAAGTAGGTTCAGAATCCGATCCACTGACCACTAGACCATCACACCTCTCTACAATTACTGAAACATAGTTCTGTTTTGTCGTACTACTGAGCTATACAGTTGAATTCAGTTTTAGTAATGCTATAAACCAACCTCTCTAGTAGTGACAGCTTCCTCCTTGTCTGGTATATAAGGATGAGATATAGGCCGCCGTGGTTTCTTGGTGTTGCTGGCAGGATATTGCGTGAACACGGTACCTAAACAAATAAATATCGTCAGCTATGTGCATGGTGATTGTTTTGGTAAAAGTATAAGGGGCTCCTTACCAGTTTCGTTCTTATTTTCAGTGTAAAATGCTTGCGAGGCGGCTTTCACCAAACTAGACCTTCGTTCTTTTACTATGTAGTTCTTTGGGGGAGGTGCTATAAGGAACAGAGAGTCAGTTTAAAACAATAACCAGTGTTTTGTGTGAAACATGACTGAAAAACCCTCGAACTAGTTAAGTCGTAAAGAGGTACTGCTGTCGTTGTCAGTATTTAATGACATTGATTAGAAACTATACCTCGTAGCAAGTTATTTTTCATAGATTTTCATAGATTTCATAATTGTGCAGCCAGCTCAAGTCGCAGCAATAGCCTCCGCCTTGCTATATTAAACGAGTAATTCTTTCTATCTAAAATGTACTTACGGACAGGTATCAACGAGGTAGAAGTGTTTGCAGTGGACGGTTTCCAACACAAAGCCTTCAAAGCCGACTCTTTAGTCTGCGATGAAGCACTATGAGGCCTGGCCTTCTTTCCCGTTGGAGAACTGGTACTATTCTGTGTAGATGCTGTTTGTGGACGAGTATTCTAGAAATATGAAAAAATAATGTCACATGACATTACCACAGCGTTACCACAGGAAGCCCAATCACTACTTACCATGCGTGCTTTAGTAAGTGCAGTGTGTCTTGGAGGAGTTAACGCCATCTTGGTTTTCGAAGAGGATGGAGGTCTGGGTACTAGTTGATTCTCATCACTGATGTCATCCTGAAGAAATGGAAATTATCATGATATGCCTCATTTATATAGCGCTATCCCTATTTCAAGGAGCAAGGATGGCACAGTTGGTTAGTGCGCGGCATTCGGTGCGAGAGGTCCCAAGTTCGATTCCCAGTGACCTCACATCCTTGTTTCGACTTCTCTCCTTTCCGTGTAGCTTTAAGTAGCTTCAAATACCCGTAAAACGGAGCACTGGTGGAGAGAGGGGAGTAAAATGAGCACCGTCGGCCTCAAGTTTATCAGTCTATGACTGTCACGAGTTACCGACGTTAAATAAGGTTACTTTAGTTTACTTTACTTTTATTCCCAAAGCCCATAGCGCTTTACAACACTACAGTTCTGAATATATAGAGGACTTATCGGACTGCTGTAATCAGCAGTTTACAATTATGAGTATGGTTAGTGAATGCCTCCGAGGCCTGTTCATGAAAGATAAGCAAACATTACATTTATTGTCTCACAGTCACCATCCCAACATGTCAGAATGTAGTATCGTATGGGAAGCGACTTGTGTTAACGATATTGATTACTCACCATTTGTAGTTTTCTTCTACGTACAGTATCAAGTAACATAGTAGTCTGAAACAAAAATCATTGACACTGAGCTGAAAGTACAAAATACCATTTTATGGTAATTATGATGGTGATGGAAATGATAATTATGATGACGTGATGACGTGATGACGTCAATGACGTGATGATGATGATGATGCTGATGATGATGGCTATAATGGTGATCATTATCATGTTGGTGATAATGGTGCCGATCACGATAATGATGATGATGATGACTATGATGATGTTCGATGATGGTGATAATGATGATCACGGTGAAGATATCGATTATGATGGTGATGGTGATTATAATGATGATGATGATGACTATGATGATGTTCGATGATGCTGATAATGATGGTCACGGTGAAGATATCGATTATGATGATGATGGTGATTATAATGATGATGATGATGACTATGATGATGTTCGATGATGCTGATAATGATGGTCACAATGAAGATATCGATTATGATGGTGATGATGGTGATTATAATGATGATGATGATGACTATGATGATGTTCGATGATGGTGATAATGATGATCACGGTGAAGATATCGATTATGATGGTGATGGTGATTATAATGATGATGATGATGACTATGATGATGTTCGATGATGCTGATAATGATGGTCACGGTGAAGATATCGATTATGATGATGATGGTGATTATAATGATGATGATGATGACTATGATGATGTTCGATGATGCTGATAATGATGGTCACAATGAAGATATCGATTATGATGGTGATGATGGTGATTATAATGATGATGATGATGACTATGATGATGATCGATGATGGTGATAATGATGGTCACGGTGAAGATATCGATTATGATGGTGATGGTGATTATAATGATGATGATGATGACTATGATGATGTTCGATGATGGTGATAATGATGATCACGGTGAAGATATCGATTATGATGATGATGGTGATTATAATGATGATGATGATGACTATGATGATGTTCGATGATGCTGATAATGATGGTCACAATGAAGATATCGATTATGATGGTGATGATGGTGATTATAATGATGATGATGATGACTATGATGATGTTCGATGATGGTGATAATGATGGTCACGGTGAAGATATCGATTATGATGGTGATGATGGTGATTATAATAATGATGATGATGACTATGATGATGTTCGATGATGGTGATAATGATGATCACGGTGAAGATATCGATTATGATGGTGATGGTGATTATAATGATGATGATGATGACTATGATGATGTTCGATGATGGTGATAATGATGGTCACGGTGAAGATATCGATTATGATGGTGATGGTGATTATAATGATGATGATGACGACTATGATGATGTTCGATGATGGTGATAATGATGATCACGGTGAAGATATCGATTATGATGGTGATGGTGATTATAATGATGATGATGATGACTATGATGATGTTCGATGATGGTGATAATGATGGTTACGGTGAAGATATCGATTATGATGGTGATTATAATGATGATGGTGAAAATGCTAATCATGATGAGTATGATCACTATGATGGTGATCATGATGATAGTGATCACGATGTATAGCTTACCTTCTGTGAATAATTAAATGACCTGTCCATCTCATTCAAAACACCTCTGAGATCATCACTCTCGATAATTTCTAACAAATAGTTAACAAACAGCGTCAATCAATATCAAACGATGTTTACTAATATTACAACTAGACAACTACTATGCATGGTGACAGAATAAAATATATAAATACCTTTTTTAACTTCTCAATCTTCTAGCTGGACACAAGTGTCTTACTAATCGGGGAGACTCATTCACACTCACTTCCTCTACTTTTTAATATTTTGCACACAACTCTGCTCACTGTGGGCTCAAATTGAAGAAGACTGGTGACGGATTACTATGACAACGCTATAACCAATCACATACCTCCATTTCGATACCAGTGAAATCTTCCTTGAACAACATGTGACATTTCTTTCAAGACCGACGCAGTGTCATCTCGATCGCAAAACCGTCCAGGTATTGCTATCAAGCCATCTTCGTCGTCTACTTCATAGAATATCGTGTGTAGAGTTGAATTACGGCCAGCTAGAGCCTCGCTTACAAAACCACAAACGATTTCCTGCAAAAGAGGAAAGATAAAGTCATTAAAGTTAATATGAAGTCATTGAGAACAAGGAAAAATATTTCCTTTTGTTTCATCGTCAATCCTCAAATGTACTAAACACAGTCTTTCTTATGATGTTCTTAAAACTGTCGGATCGACATGGCTACTAACAACAATTGTATGTTATTATTGGTAATCTGATAAAAAATGTCATAATATCCAACGTGGGACCGTTTTGATACCTTAGGCTCATCTGGAACACCACTTGTCACCAAATAGATTCCTTCCACCTCTGTAAAAGAAACCAAAAAGATTGTTAATGGTTAGACTATACTAGTTTAATAGCACAGCGCAGGAATGCTAAAAATAGCTCCAAGACTCGGACAAACTTTATTAATTTATGTTCAGTTTTTCTGTGTTGAGCAATATATGAACCGATCTTATAATTTCCTGCTGAAATTAGAATAACAACGTGATTAAACAAAGATTTGCTTCGATCGCCATTAGAAATAGTCTGCTGAAAGTTAAATAAAAGTTTGTTTGTCCGAGTTAGGCCTTTGTCTCCATTTTTATGACGTCATTCATGCGCTGCGCTATTGGCGATTTACACGGACCACCATTTTCTAGAACAAAGCATGATGGGAAACTGATAACTTGCACTATTCTATGCCAGCTAAAATAGATCCTAAAATGATTTGTTCTATAAACTGACGCTCGTGCACATCGTCTATTGCTATTCAGCCGGCTCAAAATTGTATATCACACTGTCTAAAATGTAAATAGGAAAAAAGGTCGAAAAAAACTCAAATATGTATATCACTTTGTCTAAAATGTAAGTAGGAAAAAGGTCGAAAAAAACTCAAATATGTATATCACTCTGTCTAAAATGTAAATAGGAAAAAAAAGGTCGAAAAAATGTTATTAATATGAGTAGATATGGTTGTGCATACCTATTCCTTGTTTTAGTTCTTCTTCGTTTTCTACAGCATATCTGAAAGCTTCCAAGAAATTCCTGCTTCCCTTGCAGCCTCGCTGTAGAAACCATCTTAAAAATATAATATCTGTCATTAACATCCCTTTTATAAAGTAATGCACTCAATTACCAGGTAATCCCACCCAAGTGATTCAAAATGACAATCCTTCTATAATTATTCCTCTTTATTATCAAATTTATTAAACAGTAAGTAAACATATTTTATAATCACCGAAGGTCTTTTTATTCAAAAACGCAAAGCCTCTCTATACAAACAAAACACTATGTACATTGCAAAGCTTTTCCGTGAACCTTAAAACAAGATCATTTCATGTAATTTATACCATTTCCTGATGATGACTATGTAGTCGAAAACGTTCGAATAAAGATAAAAACAAATGTAAACGCCATATTTTCTACATATTTAGACATTATGATGATATGTCAATGTATGATGATGATGATGATGATGATGATGATGATGATGATGATGATGATGATGATGATGATGATGATGATGATGATGATGATGATGATGATGATGATGATGATATATTAATGATGTATTAATGATGTATTAATGATGATGATGTGTGTTTCACTTTGGAACCAGAGTGTTTGGTTGGTTAACGGGTAAGGTACTTTAGTACATGTGGTTTGTACTTACTTCCATGTAGCTTCAAGGTACTCAGGTGATGGTTCAACCATGTGAGGACGAAATACTTCAACTTTATCTCCAAAACTAACAAATAACAATATAGAATTGATCAAATCATAGGATAATAATGAAATGCCCTCAACTAGTGAGTCGTTTGTGCGCTTTTGCATTTCCATAGCGTAGTTTGAAAGCCTACTGAATGTGCGTGCAGAAACGTATACTGTAACAGTGGAACCCCACCTTATGGCCACCCGCTTAATACGGCCACCCCGTTATTGCGGCCAGTTTTTTAGTTCCCGACGAAATGCATGCCCATACATTTTCTATAAAATTTACCCACTTAATACGGCCACTCCGTTAAGACAGCCACTTAGGGCTGTTCCTTCGGTGGCCGGATTAACGGGGTTCCACTGCACATTGTCGAGTTTGTTTACATTCTCTTACCAGATAAGATTGTAAGACGTCTTGTTGGCCATTTGTTGCTCTAATAGGATTCTAATGTGTTCTTGTAGCCGTAGTACTGCTGGTGACATACATATTGACATATCTACAATAATAACAACCCTAAAAATACAGAATCAAAATGATTAGAATTAATGACATTATTGAAAGCCAATTCTATGGTTATTCTCACTTGTGTGTGCTTGATACAAGCATACCTCGGCGAAATAAATCCACAAATGAATGAATGAATGAATAGATAAATGAATGAATGAATGAATGAATGAATGAATAACCAAACAAATGAATGAATGAATGAATGAATGAGCAAATGAATGGATAAATGAATGAATGAATAACCAAACAAATGAATGAATGAATGAATGAATGAGCAAATGAATGGATAAATGAATGGATGGATGAACAAACAAATGAATGAATTAATAAATAATTGGCACAATTCTTACCGTTTTTCTACAACAGTACCGAATATCTTCCTGCCACCAACTGACAACCATTCCATTCTTCTCTTGTACAGATGAACAGCAGCTTCAAGATGTCGCTAACAATAACAACCCCATGTTAACTCTATAGGTGAACGTATTGTATACAAGTGTTGGCATTGTGATGCTAAATTAACAACCATTTTATCAACAGATTTTGTAATTTCCTTTGTTTTAATAACAATGGTTGGTTGGCAAAACCATAACAAAGTACGTCACTGTACGTCCACCTATTGACAACAACTTGGACGTACGGTAGCTGTTATTAAGGATACATGAAAATGAGATATTCGTTTGTTTTAAGAATCATACAAGTGAGGCTATCAGGTCAATAATAATATATATTTATATAGCGATGTTTCTTAAAAATCCAACAGCAATTTACAATAAGAATCAAGTTTAACAAAAATGTTCAACAAAAAATATATAAATGCAATGCAATGCTTGTTGTCAAATTTGCATCTCATGTACATGCATCTGTAATAATAGCTATTAAATCATCGTTATTTTTAAAGAGATTTTTTTAAAATCACAATCAAGTCAAGTAGTACTAACCTGATAGTCAAACAACAACGTAGGATCAACATGGACGTTCTTGATTGAGCCATCATGCCATCTGAACTGAGCCATACTCTATGATGTACAACATTATCTTAGATTGGTGTTTATAAGAACAAACATTAAGACAACTACAATAAAGGAGGGGGCGTAAGGGGGATTGGAAACCACAAAACCGCACAAAACAAAAAAAGACAACAACCGCAAAACAGCACAAAAATTTGCGTGATAAATAAGTAAAACTTGACCAAAACAAAACAACCGGAAGTAAAATGATCTGAATGATAATTTTGGTAATGAAAAACGCGTTTTTCACTGTTCAACGAGTCCAAAAATGACAAAGAAACCGAAAAACGTTCAGTTTTGTAAAACAAGAAAACCGCACTTATCAATGGAAAAAAACGCAGGATAGCGCTTTCCACAGATGACGTCACAATGATGCATTATGGGATTGAAACTTTTTTTGTCCGCATTTCCATCCCACAAGGCTTTGCAATACCTATTTTTAGTAACCGTGAAAAATGCTATTAAAACAAGGAGAACAACACTGACACATCACATCAAGTTTAAAGGCAGAATGAAAAGTAAAGATAGATTGAGATGACAATGACAAGGGAGGGAAACAACAATTTCACAACAAATGCAAAAAGACACAATTTTGACAACCCACCATTTCATGTACTTTAGACTGGACCTTCCTATTAATAGATGAGATATATCCATCCACGTACGAATACGCATTAGGCGCAAGCACTTGATAAAGGTTTAAGCCTTTGGCTGCAAATACAAAGTAAAGGAAATGAAAATCTTTTTAAAATAATATGAAAACCCTATGAGAACATTATGAAATCCCTACGAAAACCCTGAGAACACTCTTAAAACCCTATGAAATACCCTATATGAAAATCATATGAAAATCCTTTGAAAACCCTGTAAAAACCCTGTAAAATCCCTATGAAAACCCTATGAAAACTCCATGAAAAACCTATGAAAACTCTATGAAAACCCTATGAATACCCTATAAAATACTCTATGAAAACCCTATGGAAATCCTATGAAATATCCTATGAATACCCTATAAAAACCCCTATGAAATATCCATGTGAAACCCCTATGAAAACCCTTTGAAACCCCCAAAATAAGGAAATATTCTAGTCAGTCAATGAGAATATAAATAATATATTATCATATGCATGCATAGTAATTGGGTACCTTTCAATCCATGTTGTCGTAGCCAATCACTAGAGCTTCTCGCAGGGAATGATGGGTGTTCTACTACTAGGGGGGATGTGTCAGTGAAGAGAGATGAAGGGACTAGACTACTTTCCACAGTGAATGGCATTGTTGATAATGTAAGACTGTCTGTGCTCTGTGGTAAATATAGAATAGTGAGAACAATTTGATATATTACAATATTGAATTTACCGGTTCTGATAATTATGTTTTTGATGATTATGGTGATAATGATGATGATGGTGATGATGGTGCTGAAAATGGTGTTGATCATGATATTGTTGATGATCAAGATGAAGATGATAATGTAGATAATAATGATGGTTGTGGTACTGATATATAATGATGGTGTTGATGAAGATGATGATGATAATCATAAAGGTGATGAAAATGACAAAGATGATGTTGGTGATAATGGTGATGATGGTGATGATGTTGTTGATGATCAAGATGAAGATGATAATGTAGATAATAATGATGGTTGTGGTACTGATAATGATGGTGATGATGATGATGAAGATGACAAAGATGAAGTTGCAATTATGGTGCTGATGTTGTTGATGATAAAGATGAATATGATAATGGTGATAATAATAATGATGGTGATGATGATGATAAAGATGACGTTGGTGATGATGGTGGTGATTATGAAGATGATGGTGGTGATAATAATGATGATAGTTGTGGTACTGATAATGATGGTGGTGATGATAATGATAAAGATGATGTTGGTGATAATGGGGACGATATTGTTGATGATGAAGATGAATATAATAATGGTGTTGATAATGATGATGATGGTTGTGGCACTGATAATGATGGTGGTGAGATGATAAAGTTGTTGATGATCAAAAAGGTGATGATAATGACGTTGATGATGAAGAAGATTATGATAATGGAGATAATGATGATGATGGTTGTGGTACTGATATTGATGGTGGTAATGATAATGATGTTGATGGAAGAAGAATATATAAACACCAACTCACACTATCCCTTATAGATTCTTTGTGTTGTATCTGTGCTCCACCTCGCAGCTCACTGATCTTTCTTAGAACCTCTTTTGCTTTCTCCATTTCCTTGGATATAAGACTTAGGTCTGATCCTGTCATAATTTGTTCCTACAAAAATTAATTAATTAATTAATTCATCAATCCATTCATCTATGTATTCTTTCTTTCATCCATTCTTTCAACCATTCATTCATTTATCCATTCTTTCATCCATTTGTCCATCCATTCCTTCATTCATTCCTTCATCCATTCTTTCATGCATTCATGCATTCATCCGTCCATTCATTTATCCATCCATTCATTTATCCATCCATTCTTTCATTTATTCATTCATCCATTCATTCTTTCATTTACTCTTCCATCCATCCATTCTTTTATTCTCTTTCATTTATTCTTCCATCCATTCATTCATATTATATACAATACACCATGTACTCACATCACTGGTTGATGCATAACAGTGGTATCTCCCTTGTGTCTGCTCAGCCATCTCTCTTAGAAATATCTACAAACAATCAAGAAAATACATCTCTATTACACATTTCATTCTATAGGTGTGTGTTGTGTTTACAAGTGTCTGTATTGTGATGCTAATTTGCCAGCCATTTTTACAATAGATTTGTTAATTTTCTTTGTTCAATTAACAAACTATTGCACTGTATGTCTACCTATTGGCTTATCCTTTATGTCAAACACCAACACAGCCTAATATACTAGTTTATTTCCTAGTTTACATTAGTATCTAGTTTCCTAATAATTATAATTATACTTTCCATAATGATATTTCCAGTACTGTTGTGCTTACATTTGTTTCTGATACAGTACAGTCATAAGCCACGGTGTGTAGAGGAACATGTCGTCCTGCTATAGACTCTCTAACATATTCACAAATTACTCTAGGATTCTGATCAGGTCTGTAACAAAGAAAAGGACATAAAATAGACAGAATCAAAATATGGCGTCCAATTTTAATAACTTTTGTTCTTGTCTGGCTAGCCTCGTGTTCATGTTGAAGCATCAAGAAGTTTTCACATGTATGCGAGGCTAGCCAGTCAAGAACAATAATTATAAAAATTGGACCCCATATTCTTCATACCAATAATGTGAACACAAATTCAATATTTATAATGCAACAGGTTCAAGTTGTGCTAATCCTGATTTATGTCTAATAAAACATATGCTGTTAATCCTAGGTTAGTGCTAATGCTGGTATATCTGCTGGTGTATAAGTGAAATACAGATACATGACAAAAATATGATATTTTTCTCATGCATCTGTATCTGTCTATTATGTAATAATTCAGCAAGCTTGTTAACATCATCATCTTCAGTAAAGTTGCTTGCAGTACTTACTTAATATATTATTATAGTCACAAGAAAATGCTTTTCAGGTCTCATATAGCCTGCGTAGCAAGCGTTTCTGTCGCGGGGAAAGGAGAAAAAATTGAAAAATCAGGGTTTTTTGGGGTTACCTTTGTACTCGTCTTAGGTTACGTGTGGCCATATTGGCAACACAGTTATCCCAAAATACAATTTTTTTCTCTTCCCCGAAAAGAAACGCTTGCTACGCAGGCTAGGTCTTATACTATATAATATATTTGTTAAATCTTCTCAACTTACGTGTTTCCAAGGACAAGTATAATAGAATCAATTTCTCTTCTCTTCAGAACTGTCTTCAAGGCACCAAGAAGGTTGCACCCCCCTGAAGGCCTTAAGGTATTCACCCACCAAGTAGCTTCGTCAATTCTAAACAGGAGGAGTTACTTTGTTAGTTTTCAATGATGTAGTATTGCTATTTGATTCTTGATTGATTGGTTGACTGAATGATTGATTGATTGTTTGATTGGTCAATTGATTGATTGGTTGACTGAATGATTGATTGATGGTTTGATTGGTCAATTGATTGATTGGTTGACTGAATGATTGATTGATTGTTTGATTGGTCAATTGATTGATTGGTTGACTGAATGATTGATTGTTTGATTGGTCAATTGATTGATTGGATGACTGAATGATTGATTGATTGTTTGATTGGTCAATTGATTGATTGGTTGACTGAATGATTGATTGATTGTTTGATTGGTCAATTGATTGATTGGTTGACTGAATGATTGATTGATTGATTGTTTGATTGGTCAATTGATTGATTGGTTGACTGAATGATTGATTGATTGTTTGATTGGTCAATTGATTGATTGGTTGACTGAATGAATGATTGATTGTTTGATTGGTAAATTGATTGATTGGTTGACTGAATGATTGATTGTTTGATTGGTCAATTGATTGATTGGATGACTGAATGATTGATTGATTGTTTGATTGGTCAATTGATTGATTGGTTGACTGAATGAATGATTGATTGTTTGATTGGTCAATTGATTGATTGGTTGACTGAATGATTGATTGATTGTTTGATTGGTCAATTGATTGATTGGTTGACTGAATGATTGATTGATTGTTTGATTGGTCAGTTGATTGATTGGATGACTGAATGAATGATTGATTGTTTGATTGGTCAATTGATTGATTGGTTGACTGAATGATTGATTGATTGTTTGATTGGTCAATTGATTGATTGGTTGACTGAATGATTGATTGATTGTTTGATTGGTCAATTGATTGATTGGTTGACTGAATGAATGATTGATTGTTTGATTGGTCAATTGATTGATTGGTTGACTGAATGATTGATTGATTGTTTGATTGGTCAATTGATTGATTGGTTGACTGAATGATTGATTGATTGTTTGATTGGTCAGTTGATTGATTGGATGACTGAATGAATGATTGATTGTTTGATTGGTCAATTGATTGATTGGTTGACTGAATGATTGATTGATTGTTTGATTGGTCAATTGATTGATTGGTTGACTGAATGATTGATTGATTGATTGTTTGATTGGTCAATTGATTGATTGGTTGACTGAATGATTGATTGATTGTTTGATTGGTCAATTGATTGATTGGTTGACTGAATGAATGATTGATTGTTTGATTGGTAAATTGATTGATTGGTTGACTGAATGATTGATTGTTTGATTGGTCAATTGATTGATTGGATGACTGAATGATTGATTGATTGTTTGATTGGTCAATTGATTGATTGGTTGACTGAATGAATGATTGATTGTTTGATTGGTCAATTGATTGATTGGTTGACTGAATGATTGATTGATTGTTTGATTGGTCAATTGATTGATTGGTTGACTGAATGATTGATTGATTGTTTGATTGGTCAGTTGATTGATTGGATGACTGAATGATTGATTGATTGTTTGATTGGTCAATTGATTGATTGGTTGACTGAATGAATGATTGATTGTTTGATTGGTCAATTGATTGATTGGTTGACTGAATGATTGATTGATTGTTTGATTGGTCAATTGATTGATTGGTTGACTGAATGATTGATTGATTGTTTGATTGGTCAATTGATTGATTGGATGACTGAATGATTGATTGATTGGATCAAATGATTATATAACAGGAAACTAGCCAGTAAACTAGTATAGGCTGCGTCGGTGTTTGATATAAACGATAGGTAATATAATTAAATTTGTAACACCGTAAAAATTGTTGACTTAACTTTACTGACGTTTCGAGCTTTAGCCCTAAAGCTCGAATCGTCAGTAAAGTTAAGTCAACATTTTTTACGGTGTTACAAATTTCATTATTATATATCCTATTCAAACTCGTTTTCTTATTGGTCGAGAGCACGTCACGTGGAGGGAAATAAATCGATCTATTCCCCGTGCGGGTAATAAATCCACGTGAGAAGGGAATAAATCCACGTGATCAGGTCAAAGTCCATCGAAAGTTTGTGTGGCGCGTTTGCAAACTCAATGTAACCACCAATTTAAACTCCAACTTATAAGTAAACAACAAACATTTTCACTTAAAATTTAAAACATTACATTATTGTCATTTGACAATTTTTTGGTCGACTAAAAACTTTGTAATATCATATTACATTTCAATTTTCTCCACGCTTTGTAATTCATAACAAACAAAACTAACTGTTTCCCTCGGGACCAGTCATTAAGTGCTTATTATATTACCTATTGATTATATAACTGATTGATTGGTTGTTTTCTGGGTGGCAGGTTGGCTATTTAATTGGTTAGTTGGTTATTTTGTTGCTTGGTCAGTTGGTTAGGTAGGTAGAATGGTCGGTTGGATGGAAAGTCCGTCCGTCCGTCATAGATACTTACATTCTAAAGTTAACATCCCTGACCACAGACCAAAGAGGTTTCACTTTAGTCCCAAAACTGACAACATACAACATCTCTTTATTCACCAGTTGCTCCTTAATAAGACCCTGACAAATACGACATAGAATCACATCAACTTCCATACTTCTACATTGTAATACTTCTTATATAATATAAGTATGTGCTGTAATGAGAAATCATTGGTGACAGTCCTTACCAGCAAAGATTCTTGAAAAAGTTCAAGTCGTCCATAACCACAGTTTGCATCAGAAGCATCCACTAGTAGAGCAACCCTGCTACCTTTAACCATGCCAAATGACTACAAAAAAATATAATGTTTTGTTAAATAAATAGGTAATTGGTTGTCTAAGAAACTGTGACTACTGAAACAAAATTATCATTAGGACTGATTGGTTGACTGACTGATGAAATAACTAACTGATTGACTGACTGACTAAATAACTGACTGATTGACTGACTGATTAAATAACTGACTGACTGACTGACTGATTAAATAACTGACTGATTGACTGACTGATTAAATAACTGACTGATTGACTGACTGATTAAATAACTGACTGACAGACTGACTGACTGACTGACTGACTGACTGACTGACTTATATTACTGAATGACTTAGTGAGTGTCTGACTGACTGACTGATTGAATTAATGACTGACTGACTGACTGACTGACTGATTGAATTAATGACTGACTGACTGACTGACTGACTGACTGACTGACTGACTGACTGACTGACTGACTGACTGACTGACTGACTGACTGAATGAAGCAATGACTAAGCTGACAAACAAATTGACTGTCTACTGTCTTGCTTATTTGACTGTCTACTGTCTTGCTTATTTGACTGTCTACTGTCTTGCTTATTTGACTGTCTACTGTCTTGCTTATTTGACTGTCTACTGTCTTGCTTATTTGACTGTCTACTGTCTTGCTTATTTGACTGTCTACTGTCTTGCTTATTTGACTGTCTACTGTCTTGCTTATTTGACTGTCTACTGTCTTGCTTATTTGACTGTCTACTGTCTTGCTTATTTGACTGTCTACTGTCTTGCTTATTTGACTGTCTACTGTCTTTCTTATTTGACTGTCTGACTGGCTGTTTGAACATCACTGTATTAATAAGCATAACTAATAAACATTAGCTAAACACCCTACAAAATATACCAAACATACTTAAATATACTCCCTTACCCTTCTGCTTCCCTTCAGCAACCAGTTGATTCTCTCCTGACAAAGTTGAATGACTTCCTTGATTTTGAATTCAAAGTTTTGTAGTTTAGCAGCATCATATTTGATGTAAGCTGTGTCTGGATCAGCATCTGATGGCGGCCTGCAATAGAACCAGTAAAATATATAGATTCTACACTCTTTCATAGATATGTACATAAAAAAATGTGAAAACATAGGTAATATCACAACTATCAGTAAAGACGATACAATGACTGAATGGATGAATGAATGGTATTGAATAAATAAATAATTGAATGAATAAACATATATTATATAAATAAATGGATGCATGAATGAATGAATGAATGGATGCATGAATGGATTGATGAATGAATGCATGAATAAATGGATGGGTGGGTGAATGGCTAGATGAATAAATGGATGGATGAATGGATAGAAAAAACAAAAAAAAGCAAAATAATAAAAAAATGAAATACAGTACTTAAATGAAAAAATGGATGAATAAACAAATGAATAAGTGAATGAATGAAGATAAGTATCTTGTAACCTACTTGATGCGTATTCCACATTTTAGTATTTCATCTATTGATAAAGAACTAGCATCAATACTATGTCTTGTTAACCATTCTGTTGAGGACTGTCCTTCTGCATGGGCAGCTTCTAAACCAAGAACTGCCTGTAATACAAAAACATAAAAAATATTAAAATCAAACATTTACATGCACAGTGCTAAGATGGACATGCCGATTGATGCTAAACCTGGTTCAACTCCAAGGCTCGAACTAAGAAATTAATTTGGCCTGCCACTTCCAGATGCAGAAACCGTGAAATTTTATTTCCAGTAAATTTTGAGTGCAATGTCATTATCCATTTGGCAGTTCATAATTATTTTTGCCTGCCAAACCTTACACTTGCCCATTGGCAGGCAGCTATTCCTAGCCCTGAACTTGTAACACAAACCTATAGAGTTAATACTGGTTTAATGCACTAATCAAGCTTTAAACAACAGGATACGTTATATATTTACATCAAATGAAAAGATATGTACATATGTACATATAGTGTAGGGTAACATAAACATTCTCTCTCATGGACCAAGGGCACCAAAACGAAAATTTCAGTGCATTATGAAAAAAGCACAGCAAATCTGTCTTATTCAGTATAAATAACATTAAATAGTGGACAGAACTTCTCTCTTATTTAGTTTAAATAACATTAAATAAAATTGCTGTAAACATTTAATAAATAGATCAAATAGAATAATAAGCTGTACAATTTAATTTCTTGATATTATTTCTGCAATCGATATACAATATTCCCTATAAAACTGGAAACATCCTAACTATGAGCTAATTGTATATATTAAAGCAGTTACTTTACACTACAACAAAGACTCACTTTTTTCTAAAATAAAATACAACAAAGATGTCAAGTTTACAATCTATTCCATACCTCGTCTTGATCAGGTTTAGTTGGAGCTGATTTATCATATACAACGATATACTGAACTCTCATTTTGAACAGTCAAGAAGCTTTATCAATTTGAAAATTGGTGTGTAATATATGCTTGGCTAAATATCAATTAAGAAAACTATGAATGTAAACATTAAACTTCTTGTTATTCAGTAAATGTTTGAAGGTTGTGTTGATATTCATTTTAAAAAGAAACGTTTCTTGTTATTCATTTCAAAAAAAAGATGTTCACGTGTATGATGTACATGTATGTACAAACAGCTCTGAAATTTTAACCTTGACTGTTGTGAAATTTTCGTCTGGCTTAAAACACAACTTAGAGTACTGTGAATATACACATATTAAACTTCTAATTCAAGGCTAGAAGCTGGCAATGAAAACAAATTCTAATAACCTAGTTTTAAAAATGAAGTTCTTATTTTTCAAATTGAAAATTCTGGGTTTTTTTTCCATGAAATACTTTGTAACTGTCTAGGAGATTTGAGTTTGTTTGTAGAAGGTATAAACAATGTTAGTCTCTAAGAGGAGTGTGGCAGTGGATATAATTATATTCTCATTAATTATTAACATCACAAAGAACTTCAAAGGAAACAAAGAGAGCTCATTTACATATCATACAGAAGTACACAGGAAGCCAAAATATTTTAAGGGCAGGTGTCATGAGACACAGGGAGCCCAAATTAAAAATAGAAACACCAAAAAAAAAAATTGTCAAAAATAGATATCTAAAAATAAAACTAACACAAGCACAAACCTAATTGATTTATTTTTTATTTTATTAGCTTCACCTTAATAATATACAATAACAGAAAACAAAATTACATCACAAAGAAAATAAATAATAACATGGCAGGGTACCCACAACAGCGTTAGCCAATTACTGTGGGCCCAGAAAATAAAAGTATAAGAAAAACTTATTACAAACAAGTAAAATTATTGGCAACATGACACAGGTAAGGCTAGACTGCTGACTGAATTACGTTTGATACATATAGATTTGAAAGTGCGAGGATTGTCAGGGTCATACAGTTCTAATGAGTTAAAGTAGTATTGTTTCAGAGAGGTTTTAAAAGAGTTCAGGCTGTTTATTTTAAACAAGGGTCCTAGTTCGTTCCATATTAAGGTATATTTAAAAAGAAATTAGAATTATTATTTTTAAAAATAATGGAAAACTTTTGGTTTTAAAACTCCAACATGTAATGTATGCATGTATTCATATTCAAAGATAAAATAATAAGAGGTTATTAACTTCACTTGCAGACTGAACAAGCAAAGTTAATAAATTGTTTATTATATGGCTTTTTTTCTTAGTGATGTACGAAAACGCAAATAATTTATCGCCGAATCGATCATATTATTGAATGAATAAAAATACATTAAACACACACTTAACTGGCTAAAAAATACTTTGCAGGTTTTACAATGCAAAACTTTAACAAAATATTTATTTTTATATTTTATAAGTTTTTTTAATTTCTTGGTCTGAAAAAAAAAATATATATATATAATGGACTGTTATCATGGTAACGGTCTGAGATGGAAAAATCTCAGCCCTGAAATCAGCCAATCAGAGCGTGCGTACTATCGTAGCCATCTAATAATACCTGGGTATGAATCATGACTGAGGTTCAACCTTCAAAGTTGAACAGACCCAATTAATATTTTTTTTTAATTTACCTGCAATTCCTTATTTTGTGTTACAGAAGTCACAGTCAGTGCCCTTGGAGGCATTGCTCCAGCAGTAGATAGCATTTCCCATGGAGGTATGACTTCAGCCTTTGCCTTTTCCTCAGGAAAACTACTTAAGCTTCCATCTCTTTTAACTGTGACATGGTGTTTGGGCTTTGACTGACGAGATACTGGTCGCCTTCTCTGCTCATCTCCACTAGCGATTGGTATGGCATCACTTGATGAAGCACTAACATCACCATTCTGTAATACTGGCTTTGCAGATTTTGGTCTAGAGAAAAAAATAATAATAATTTGTCATTTGTATATTTTTTTATTAAATTTTATGTAAAAACTTTAATGAAAAGAGATCAACAACAAATTTAACTATTATGTAAATGGTATACCCATGCAAACATAACAACTATTATTAATTAACTATATTATTAACTATTATTATGAAATATTTTATGCACACACTGATTGGCTGCAGGCTATCAAGTTTATATCAGAGTATTTTTTATAAAAGTAATATAAAACATATCATTTGCTTGTGTCGGATATATTGTCTGATATGAAAACTCTGGGAGCTGAACATAGCACTTACGCTCAGATTTCAAACAATGTTTCGAAGCCTGTGCGCCCAGCCGTTGTGGGGGAGAGTAGCGTGGACTCACGAAACCCCAACGTCTGAAATCTGAGCCTAAATAACACTCAGCTAAGCCTTGTGTTTCATTACAACTTCTCTGTTGCTCTACAGCTCCCAGTATGTTTATATCACAGTATATGGACACGATCGCCATTTTATATTCTTTACAAAAATATACAATTAGGATTTATATATGTATTTAATGAATGTATAGATCAATAAATGTATATGTGTAGGATAATAATACTAAATATTAATGATTATATAGATCTACAAGTGTTATATATTACAAAGTAAAGAGTACAATAGACAATCCAAAAGGCAATAAAATGGCACTTTTGACCCAGAAATGTAGAAAGCAAACCAAACTCTAAATTCTATCAATTTAATTTCTAATCATAAGATTACAGTTGGGTTTCAACCTTATTTTTGTGTTATTAATTGTTGTCAAAAAAAGCTGAATAACGCCGATAGATGTTGATAATAAATTCAAGTCCATAATATTTCTCTATAACAGTATTAGCCATTAGCTTTCAAGAATAACAAATTATAAAACAATATTTATCACTCTAATTAATATGTACGTTGTCATAAACTTCAGAAGGCATTCTCAAAACTGCTATATTTTATGGATTTTATTGAACATTACTGACCCTCTCAATTTAACCACAGTAATTAAAAAAATAGACAAAACCACAACAAAACAACATCGTGCAGTAACAAATAATTAGCGTACTCTACCTTTGTCGTTTGTGCTTTCCATTCGGTCGTTTGATCTCTATGTCTGAGTGTGTAATACTCCATTGTTTTTCAGGACGACTAGGAAGGAATAAGACAAGTTAAACAAAGTAGATTTTAAAGATTAAGCTGTGTTTTAGGTACCTTTCTTTTTGTTTTACGATGCGCGGTTTTTCTTCGTGTTCGCTTTCACTCTCAGAACTAGAACTGCTCGAGCTTGAACTCGAAGACTTTTTGAAAACTTTTAAGATCTTCTTCATTTTAGAAAACTGATCAAGATTTTATACATGTTAACTAAAAACCCATCGGTTTATTATAAGAAGATATTGGCCATAATCTTTGAAGTTTGCCTTTTGACATTCCTGGCTAGTTGAGACGCCATTTTGAAAACCCTCGGTTGCCTGGCAGCTCAAATGAAACAAGATGACTAATAGGGGGAGGGGTACGGTTAATAATAACATCAAATTGTGATATGTAGGAGGGGGTGAATTGTTTTTTTTTTTTAGTTTGAAAACTTTAATTACCCTCCAGCTCTAGTTCATATAAAAGGGAACTATTAACATCTATGGGTTTGGGGGGAAGGGGGTATTCGCACCAGAAATTTTTCTTTACACGACCACTCTCGTTTCCCCGCCTTGTTTCAGTTCCTATAATCAACTGCGCCGTAACATTCCTCTTGGCATCTAAGGCATTTATTGAGGGGAGGGGGGGGGGGGGGGGGCTGGTGCAAATAGGGGTAGGGGTCATATCATACTTTTTCATGCAGGCAAAAATGGTGGGTCAAGGAAAACTCTGCAATCATCATTGTTATTTTATGTACCATCTCTTGGAGGGCCACGTTAATTTGTGCATTTGAAAGGATAGCCCCTCCCACGCCTTCTTTCTTGACCAATCATAGCGCTATCATGCTCGCGGGACTTTCCCTAATACACAAGTGACCTTCGAAATAATCGACATATTGCATCAGAAATCTATAGTGTATGTCCCATCAAAGTTTTAAAACTGACTCAGCATTTAATAAACCAAAATGTTCCAGTTACTATCAAGAGTATGTATTGGATTCTTCATTGCTGTATCTATCTACAGTATTGGTGCTGAAGCAAGTCCAACAAGCATTCCTGAATGCAGACCAGGAGAGTTTTATGACCAACACGTATTTAAGTGGCGTAAATGCTCGATATGTTTCACGCCAGAAGGAGAGATGTTTGCATGGAATTGTAACCACTGTAAATGCAAAAAAGGTATTTTTAATATCTACTTGTTTAACTTTGTTCAACATTTTAATTAGATTCCAAAGTTTAAAAGTTCTTAAAATCGGCATGACGCACGAGTGTAGGAATCTTACTTCGTCTGCACTTTTTTCACATTTTAGCTTTCAACAGCAAATGATTGTGATTAAACTGCATGTATATATATATATATATATTTATATAACTATATAACTATTTGCATGAATCTTCAAAGTTTTTTAAAGATTAAAAGATTTTCAATCAAACACGATCGATTAGCATGCATTATTTACAGTGCAAACTACTTCAACCTTGTCCATGCACCTACGTCAAATTATCCAGTCACGTTCGATAACATGAACAACATAATCTCTACAAAAGCCAGTTTGATTTTTTCGCTTCAAATGATTATAAATTTTATGATATGTGAAAATAATTATAAGAAAAATTTTAGCCTGAAAACCCGGCTCACAAGTTTTTTGTCTGATCTCACAAATAGTCTTGAAATTTGTTTGGGTATCGATTGAATCATTAGTCGTCGTTACTCAACTCGAATCAATATATATTTTTACTCATTATTACATTGCTGAATGCCGGAACTTTTCTATTTGTTTTATCCATTCATGGTGCCTTTTGCAGTTCCTCGCCTTTCCATCGAGTAAGACTGAATTTGTTCATAATCAGTTAGCACAGTGTGGTTAGAAATTTCGATCACACTTGATTTAATTCAGTTCCAGCAAACAATTTAGAGAACTACAACAAGCGTTGCGAGTCTAAT
Source organism: Metridium senile (assembly GCA_949775045.1). NCBI lineage: Eukaryota > Metazoa > Cnidaria > Anthozoa > Actiniaria > Metridiidae > Metridium > Metridium senile. Next base: position 5,992,770 of record OX459099.1, on the reverse strand, counting down.
GAATACATCACGAAAATTATACCGTAAAAATATCGCACAAAAATATAACCTATAAATAAGGCTGCGACATCAAAAGGCACGCCACGTTTCAATTTTGGATTTGTTCTCAAATTTAATGGAATTTAATAATAGATTTTAGAATCACGATTAGTTTTGCTGGAATAAATATCACTGCTAAAAGTTAACAACAAAGCTAAAATGCTTTACCGATTCCTACATGTCTCAAGAGTGGCCCGGGGATTCCCCCAAATTCCTGTATATCCGTTAGCCACACATAAGACAGTCATGAGACCGATAATAAAACAGGAAAAACAGGAATTTTGTTAGACTTGATAGCCGCGAACCCTGCCGCGAACCCGTGACCAAGCTATATATGACGTCAAAGAGGTAGATGATATGGGAGGAGAGGGTTGGGTAAAAAGGAAAGAAGTATAGTGAAAAACTCTTAAATAAAGAGTACAGAAGAGCGTGTATATAAGTAAATATAGAGTCAGGTTTTACCTGCACCAGGCATAATTCTCTACATTTTTAATTATTTTTAATTTTCTTTCAGTTGAAACAACAACACCAGCACCTATAACCACACAAGCACCTATAACCACATCAACACCTATAAATACACCAACACCTGAAACTACACCAACACCTGGACCTATTCTAACACCCGTAATTACAGCACCCACAACTACATTGGCAACAAATAATAATGGCATAGCAAATAAGAAGGAAATTGTCACAACAGGAAGAACTACTAAAGATGAACCTGGAAATGTCAAACCAGTTGACTGGAAATATCCTGCTTTGATCATCAGTATAGGCATCGTGGTTGTGGCAATTATTAGTTTATTTATACACCTTTGGCAAAAGAATTCAGGCAGTCAACAACAACAACAACAAGGTACATGATGGAATTTAATCACATGTTACTCTCTGCTTTACCAATCATTTTGAACAAATGATTAACCCTTTGACTCCTACGGCGCCCGAAACCGCCCGTAAAAAACGACCTTGCTTGGAAAAATTCTAACTTTTTTAAACAAGCCAAATTTTCCCAGCCGTTTGAATTTTAGTAAGCACTAGGAAGTTTTTCAAATTTTCATAGCATGTCAGTCAAAAGAAACGAGCAATTTTAGCACAAAAATTCCATATGAACTTTAGGAAAGTCAAAAATGACCGTTTTTGCCTTATTTTTCAATAGTGAAAATCACACTTTTTTGACCTTGGATTTTTTATCGAAAAAAAGCGTTTTTAGACGAAAAGGCCGTTTTCACAACAAAATTCAGTCCTTGTGCTATAGCTTTGGCAAGCTTTTTCACACTTCACGAACTGAGCTGCGGTCGTTTGATTACGGCCATTTTGATACGCACGTGTTTTCAGACAAGTATTTACGACTGCAAAGCATTGTGGGTAACCATGACAATTTTCCACATGGAGTACCCCCCACCGTCCTTTTAAATCGACCCTAAAAGTCTAGGGTCACCTCGGTTTTCTGCCAAAATTTCGCGCTTGTTGTTGTGTTCCTCTATCATCACAACTTCGATAAATAGCCGCGGCAGGTCCGAGAATTTGCCTTTAGTCCAACTCCAAACCTGACTTTGTTCTAAGCCCGCCAAAACCGAATGAACCAAACTTCGATCATTTTTTGCTGACAAAGTGAGATTCCTCGCTGATTTCTTCCAGAAAGTGAGCTCTTTGCTACCTTGAAGCTTAATGATGCTCTTCCAGTAGTGACTAAAGGCAAAATATGACCCTAAAATTAACGAAATTCCCATTTAAGCCAACTTTGAGTCAGTGTAAATATCCAACGATGCTTTCAAACGATCTAAAAGTCATGTGGCCTGAGAACTTGAGCCCCTGAGATTACAAAACAGCAGCACTTTCCATGGTAACGCCAAATACGGAGTCAAGAAATCCTACGGATCGTTTATATCCAGAAAATCGCTCAAAAATGTCAAAAAAGCCCAGTAGTCAAAGGGTTAATATGAAGGTTTCAAGCTATGCCTTATTTTTGCCAGAGCACAGTGACACTTTTCATCATTTGAAAACATTTTAATATCACTGTCTGGCTAGTCGGTTACCAAGTCAATTACCTATAGCCAGTCAACTACTCATAGTTAGTCAGTCAATGAGCAAGTCATTCAACTACCTATATATATTGTCAGCCACCCAGTTTATCAGTCAACTAGTCAGTCAGTTCGTTTGTTAATCAATCAACCAGCTGGTCTGTAAGTCACTTAGTTAATTTATCAGTCAGTCAACCAGTCTCTCTCTACTTTTTTGGTATTGTGATCAGTGTTCATATCTTATTGTTTTCTTGCAGGATGTTTTAAGCCAGCAAAACATGGTACGGCATGTACTGATTATGATGAAAATCGCTCATCACCAGGAACGTCCCAGAATAGCAGCACCAATACCCTATCTCATGGGTATTTTCAGCCTCCATGCGATCTTGACCCATCCGGCAAGCATTCATTTACACTTGGATACAGTAGCTCGACAGAAACTTGGGTGTGATGGCTATCAATGCTGATGGTGTCCTGTCAAGGTATAGAGTTTTCTTGAACCAGTCAATCTGTTGTGCAACTTGCAGGAAGTCTAGCGGTGCTTTTCCAAGGAAATCAGGATATTCTTGTTGGAAAACAAATGCTACTTGTCTTTCCGATTAGGGTAGAAATTTCCAGATGATTTGAGATGATTAACTTTTCCCACTGCTTTGGCACTTGACCAAGGTTCACCCTTAAATCCTCCCAATTTGTCAGATCAAAATGTAATATACCACTTGAAACGAATTTCCATCCAGTTGGATTTGCTTTGATGGAAAGCACCCCTAGTCTTCCAAATATGCAAAGTTAATATAATTCACTAACAGCCCATTAGATTAGAGGGCTTTCAGTACAAGTGAACAACAAATATAAACCACTAACAAACTGCTTCTACAATCATCTTTACAATTGCAGGCACAGACTCAAGAGGAGTGATTGCTTATCTGCCACACCTTTTTAGCTATCGATCCCCACAATAGACCTCTTTACCTCCGTATGCAAATTGCCCATTTCAGACCACTTGTCATTCCCTTGAGAATTGTTCTTTTATGATGAACGCGTTATATCATTTACATGTGAAAGAAACAATTCCCAAGGGTAGCATCACATGATCTGAAATGGGACAACAAAAAAGGAAGGTAAAGATCGAGGTCTATTGCAATGAATTATGTAAAAAGTAGAAATGTGGACAATAGTATAGAAGACAAAAAAGACAGTATGTCAGTACAAATGTTGTACAGACATTTTGGATTTGTTATAGAATCTCATACTTCAATTTAAACTCGCGCGCTGATTGGTTGAGAACGAAACCGGATGCGAGGGTATTTAGCGTGGAATACCCTCTCATCCGGTTTCTGAATCGCATGGCGGGAACGGCGGAACACGCGCGTCTGGTTTTTGAAGCTTAAATTGAAGAAATGAGATTCAAGGGAATTCCACGTTGAATTTCACTCGAAAAATCAATATCGCACTCATCGCTCCGCGGACTCCGCGATTCATGCGATATTGATTTCTCTCGTGAAATTCAACGTGGAATTCCCTCGTCCTCCAATGAATTTACCTATAGAGTACAAACACTAAAAGTGTGCAACATAAATACCACTAAATACTGCTAAATTATGCAAATTCTTTTGTTCTCTATTGTTTAATCAACACTATTTAGTGATAAATAGTACAAAGTATTGCACACTTTTAGTGTTTGTACTCTACCTTTTTTACATTTTAATTTTGCAAATAATATAATATTATCGTTCATAGATCAAACAGCCTTCTTATGGGGGGTAAATTATTAACTATTAACATGCAAATAATATAAAATACCATACTTTTGTTAGCCCAAAGCCTCGGACTGGTTTATTTGTGTATGATATCACTCAACCAATATATTGAAAGAGGGCTATTTATTTGACACTTTTGCAAAATTGCTTAGCTACATATTAGAGAGCCATCAACTGCAAAAAAGCAAAAGAATGGAACATACATATATAAAGCAGTTTAATATCATGGTTTATAGTTACATGGTCTATACTAGATATCTACAACTTTAATTTGTAGTTGCTCATGTGAACACTGTTTATGTGCATAGTTTCATGATAACCCTCAATGATCAGAAAGAAGCATCCATGCCTTAGTATTTAAAATTCAACTATATTCTCCGACGATGGATCTATGGATCTGAATTAAAGCTTGGAATGAAGTTCAACGTCACTGACATACTGGTACTAAAGTGTGGATTGCTTTATACTGATGAATAACCTTGTAGTGTTGCTCATAGGTAGTTATTGCTTATATTAATTATATCTTCTTAATGCACAGCGGCGACGGAAGCTGAAAAGGGGGGGGGGGGGCACTACAATTTTTTAAATGAGCAACATTTCATCAAAAGTTAATAATGCTTTATTCAAAAACATTAGTTGGGGAGCCGGTGTCCCCCAGCCCTCCCTCTTCCTCCGCGCCTGATGCAATGGTCAATGCTGTATATATATATATATATATCCATGACTCTCAGTAGAGACACATTTCAGTCATCAAGTTAAATAGTAGACTGTTTTAACAGTTAGAGTAAAGTTATTTAACCAGTGAAATAGATATTAGACTAATACACCTTAGCAGTCTAGAATTCCATTGTTTTCTTTTGAGTCTATTTGACTATTACACTTTAGCAAGCAATTTCCATTTCACGGGTTAAATGCCTTCACTCTAACCTGGCAGTATATTAGTCCTCAAGAGGGACATTTCTAAATAGATAACCCATGGACTCTCCATTGTGGATTCGACGAATTGATTCAGCAAGCAGTTGACTGATATCGATAGATTTAATCTTGCTGCATCTTACCACTTTGGAGTCATGTGCCACAGTGTTGGTGACAACAACCTACAATTACATCAAAATTAAGATAATTAGTTAATGATAATATTGGCAATTATAATTGTTATATATATAGATATGAAAAGTATACAGTTAATTTTATTAACATTGTCCACATAAAGTAGAGATTAGCACAACAACAAGCGACAAGTCATCATCTTTGTTCTCAATAGTTGAAATTCCAATTTTAAACTGCATAATGAGTAATAGTGAACATGCATGCATTGAATAAGAATTATGAAATCTTTGTTCACAAATAATGCTAGTATCGAGCATTTAGAGCAAACTTTTGTTATGTCATATGACTTTTCTTTAAGTGTTAATGTATTTCTTGGTGGACAATGTTATATAATGACAATGACTGTATATTTTGATTAGTTTTTATAACTTTATTGTTGTAATGTGTTGTAATGTGAATAGATATGAATTAAAATAGATATAAATTTGATTTGAATCTTGTACTTAAAATATTTCCTTGAATTGACAACATGATTTCTACAATATTACTTTTCCCCTCCCTCCCTATTTCAATATTGAAATGAATCTAAAAGACTATGCTACCCTGTACTATGTCAACACTGACATATTTATTTTGACGTGTAAAATTTTAAAAAATGTCTTGAAATGTTTTTGTCCATTTTTGTGGCTACATGTTGAGTAAATATTCTAGTGAATGGAAATACGAACCTCATCAATTTCTGAGTCTTCAATACGTTCTGGTGCGTCACCAGACATCAGACCATGTGTAACCATAACATAGATCTTATAAGCCCCACGATCACGTAATATCCTTGCGGCATCCACAAATGTTGCAGCATCATCAATAATATCATCCTAGTACCAAATAGAACATAACATTACTATTGCCTTAGAGCCATGGCCCATGAAGGGAATACAGGAAATTTCATATGACAGAAAAGCTCATAGAATGAACATGGTCAAGGCACAGCAACAAACAGCAAAATTCTAGAAACTCATCATGATCGCGGCAATTAAGGTAACACATACAGCAATGAACTTTTCAGTCATATGCAATCTGCTATTGTACAGCAGGGTGTGAGCTAGCTCAGTGTTAATCACAAGGGCAGATCCAATGGGGGTGACTAGTCCCCCCTCCCCCTTTCAAGTTGAAAAATAATAAGAGTAACAGATAAGATAATTGCTGAAATAGCTAACTTCCAGTTAATAGCCAACCCTTTGACATTTTTCTGGATCAACAAATGAACAGGGGCTGCGGCATCATGAGGTATTTTTTTATTATCTTAAAAATCCCTCACATGATCTATATTAACGGCTCAGCCCTCCACTTTAAAACATGCTCCGCTGCCTCTGATGAATTAGTATCATGATTGGAATGAATATGATATGATATGATTGAATATTAATTATAGTAGGTAAAATTGTTACTAACAATACAATACTAATAAAACCCTTTTTTCTTACCACAATAATTGCAATTTTTCCCCCCACGTCACCAACTACATTCATAGGTGGTTTCTCTTTGGGAATAAATCCTAAGTAAAACAATGATATATATATTTATTTTATGATTACAATATCATGATATCCTTACTAATGTCACTAATTGTACAGTAATAGCACATGTATAAGAACCTGAATTTAGTCTAAATAGGTTCTTATACTAATGGTACTTAAACCTTAATATGTTCTTATGTGGAGGGGGCTTAAAATGAAAATTTTAGCCTAACAGGTTCTTAAAACCCAGGTTCTTATACATGGGCTATTACTGCTAATGACTTACCTGGTACATCAAGCGAGACTACATCTTCACTTGGCACATCAAATGAAAAACTGGCAGAGGAATGACTGCGAGGTGGAGGGGACTGTCGCCCATCATGTTGCTCAATTTCATAATCTTTTTGTTCTCCGTGAATTACGGCAATACCAAGTCTTAATCTCTCAGCAAACGATGTCGCTCTACAGGATAAAGATCAAGGATAGACAATAAATACAATCTATATTCTAAGGCACCTTAAAAAATTCATGAATAATTAATGAGACATTTTCAAAAGAAACCATGACCATGACGAGTGTTGTAAATCTGATACAACACTAGTGTTGTATATCCTGATTTGCATAAGTTTTAACTGGTAATTTTACGACAAAATTTATTTTAATCTTGAAAATTTTGGTAAAATATGAAAGAGCTGACCTAGACATTTTTTAAGTCCTTAACAACATTCGCATCCGTGTTGTATCGGCGATACAACACGGCCGCTCATGTTGTAAACATTACATATTATCATGTGCTTATACTTATACTATAAAATCTAGGTACTTATATCACTATCTTACTAACCACTGGTAATGGCGGTTAACGCCGAAACATGTATGGAATTAAAACACTAATGTACTAATGTTTGTTTATTTATTTATTTTCTAATAATTCTTAGATAATAGGTTGAATTTATTGCTCGCGCACAAGTATCACATGTACAAATAGTTAGCGCGCGCTAGTAACGTTTTCCATTGTGACCTGAAGATGGACAATTTGTCCGAAAGCTTGGTGGTTTTTGTTTAATTAAAACGTGTACTGTACTATTACTACAAAAAACATACACCTAATTCAAAAAAGGTTGAAGGGGCGAGCAGCGAGCAGCGAGCGGCGATTGGCGATTGCACGACCGAAAGGAACTGTGGGTAATACGAATTTATTCATATTTCTTTCTAAATACCCAAACAATGCCTCCACCGTTCAGCGATGACCTTAGATGGCGAGTAGTTTGGCTCGTTCATTTAGTAAGATGGTCAACTGAAGAAGTGTCATTTTACTTGGGTGTCTCAAAGAGTACAATTGAAAGCTATGTAAGAAGTTTCATCACGACGGGCGAAGTAAAAGCAAAGACGCTTGGGCGACCTCTTGGAACTATTACATTTGCGCCTCGCGAAGAACTAATTGTTATGGAAGCAGTGCTGGAAAATCCTGATAAAACACTTGCTGAGATTGCTGACGATATTTACCGTCAAACAAACTCCACTTTTGCTTTGTCCACTTTACATTATTACTTGAGGAGAAGTGGAATAATGCACAAGAAGGTAAGATATCTTGTTCTGATAAAGGTGATAAAGCTTCGGGATAGCCCAGTCAACCATACTATTAATGAAAGAAAATATTACATCTGACAATTTGTATTTTCCGTATTAAAATTAAGTTACACAAAATTGCATCACAAAGAAATGAAGACCGAAGAGCACAGTTTTGGTGCGACATAAGCATATTTTCACCCGAAATGCTTGTTTTCGTCGATGAAAGCGGATTTGTAAGTAAATTATGTTTTAATGATTTCATCCAATATTTATTTGTCCATTCTTGCTTTTTGTTTGCTTGAATCACAATAGCAAACAAACTTGCATTTGTACAACTATTTAATTTTTGATAGGACAAGAGAATTCAAAGACAGTATGGATACAGTTTTCGCGGAACTAGAGCTGAAGTTGTGAGACCGCACCAAAACTGGGGACCTAGAATATCAGCAATCCCTGTAATATCTACTGATGGTTTTTTAGATGTAGGTCTCTATCGTGGAAACGTCAACGAAGCCGTGTTTTTGGAATTTGTAGATGACGTGCTTGCACCTAACTTACAAGCTTTTAATGGAGTCAACCCGCGCTCAGTGGTAATAATGGGTACGTGTATACATTGTTATTATTTTGAAAAAATGTATTTTTATTAATATTTGCTTCATTTAACTTCCAGATAACGCAGCTATTCACCATACAGCAAGCATTGTCAATACCATAAATAATACTGGTGCTCTTCTGGTGTTCTTACCACCATACAGCCCCGACTTAAATCCTTGCGAAATCGTTCATAGCATTGCTAAGAGTTGGATAAAGGCAAACGATGTAATTTGGCGTCTTTGTGACGAGCCAGAATCTATGGTTTTAGAGGCTTTCTTGAACATAAGTAATGAAGTCGTTTTACATTGCATAGAATATTCAAACTATATTTGAACTGAAACTTCCTTTATTGAACTAGTTAATAAATTTATAGGCTAGCTAATTCTTCCACCAGTTTTTTCCTTTGGTTTTCAAATTCTATACTTGACAAAATCTCTCCATCTTTCAATTCTTTCAGATCCTTCAGTTGTTTTATGATTAGTCCACGTCTTTGCATCTGCAAAATCAAATATCGGTCTGAATATTACTGAGTTGTTTCGTATCAAAAAGTGTTATTGTCTTAAATTATACGTCTTTCAACTTACCTTCTCGTCTGCTGAGCCGGCATTGCCGGGCCCACTAGTAGCACTTGTAGACTGCCCAAATACTGTTGCAGGATCTAGCCTAGCCACATTCTTGTCCTTTTTTCGGCTGCCGAAGAAAGGAAAATTGGGCATCTCTTCTTCACTGTTGTGGTTTCCGTTTATCTAAATAAAAACAACCAGATGGTAGAGCACGTCTTAATTGCATTAACACTCTAGTGTTTTACTCTTCAATACGGCTCTAATTTTATTGTGTTCTTAATTTGTTCTTATTTGACTATTACACTTTAATTAATGCACTTTGTTTCACGGGTTAGAATGAAGGCATTTAACCCGTGAAATAGAAATTACTTGCTAAAGTGTAATAGTCAAATAGACACAAATGCTACAATCATGTGCAAAATACCTTGGGACATTATCTGATTTTTTGCGAAAAATATATTTCAACATCATTTTTCCGTTCCCCCCTCTCCCCCGAATCAATGTTGAATTGTGGGAATGTGAAACGGTTCTCATTTGAAATACCAATCAACATTGCTTAGGGGGGAAGGGGGTTTGCAAATCAAATTGATAGATTTTGTAATGTCCCAACAATTTTGCACATGACTGTAGGTGTACATTCCATTCCATTGTAATTCAAATTTCTCACATTTACAAAGTTGGGAATGTGTGAAAATGTAATGTTTATGAATTTTAATAAAACTACAACTTCGAAAAATAAACTTCAGGAGTTTTAGTTTCTCATGTAATGTAATGTAATAATTCTTGTGAATTATTTTATTCATTTTGACATATCATAGAGGGAAGATTTGAATCACACTCACCAACATTTTCGCCCATACACGGATCTTGAAGTCTGGAACACTTGGATGTTTTTCTTTCAACCTCTGTGTTTTCACATCTAGCTTTGTCGGCTTATCGTCTTCATTGTCTATAATTCAAATTTTAAGTAGATTATACCTATTAATAATCGAAAGAAAATGAAAAATTATCAATAAACATTGAACACGTTACATTGAAACCTCGTTTTACCTGATGAGCACGTTCTCTTCGTAGTGTTTGAACCCAAACTTTCAAGCTTCCTTTTTTCTGCAACTTTGTTACATAGCCATAAACTCAACCATCCTTTTTTTTCGAGTGACATCGCTTGAGCGAAATGTATCTCATTAGTTATGTTAAATCGACGGTTACCTATAAAGTATCCAATTTCAAATGAAGTATCCCGTGCTTGTATTTCTTGCTCATAATTTTTGACGAAATATTCCTTTAATTTTAGTACATCCTCGAAACGAGGAACATTTACGAGTTGGAAACATTGATAGTTTTTTTTGTTACATGGCTCAAGAACCTTAAGAGATATATTTAAAACATTTGAATCGTCTAGAGAAGCCGAACTAGCGCTTGCATCCATGATGACTGATCACTCGTTGATAGTGCGACCACAGTTCCTTTCGGTTGTGCAATCGCCAATCGCCGCTCGCCGCTCGCCCCTTCAACCTTTTTTGAATTAGGTGTATATCTAAAAGTGATCATCCTGAATTGTTCAGGAGTGTGAAATCTATGGTACAGTTGATGCTAGTGACTGATGTTTTACTTGTTTGAACACAGAGACCTGGTTAGTTATTCTTAACAGGACTATGGAGTTGATTACTGCTAACCCTGGTTTATTCTTAACAAGAGTATGAAGTTGATCCTGGGTTAAAGATAATTGAGCTATGAATGACATAGCTCAGGCGGAAACATTGATGAAAATGTGGTTGCATGTATGCGAGTGGGTTAAGGCTTGAAAGTCTTATGTTGTTAGTGTTTGATGTTTTGACTACTTGAATAGAGGTCTTTGCAGAGTCAAGTTGAATGTTATAGGTCAAATTGAAATAGAATTCTGGACTAGATTTTGTGTTACATACCTGTATGCGGAAGCTGGGTTCTTTGCAACAATCACAGCATTTCTGTAATCTGGTACCTTTTTAAAAATAACATGTATGTCATATATATAATATGAGCAAATGATCTGTATGGGATATACATTGGCGAGTTGAAGATGAGCCATTGTAATCTCATACAGATTGGACATGAATATTAATTGAGGCATAGTACTCATGAAAGTCCAACGTTAGTTTATCTTTCATATTTTACTAAAATTGTCAAAATAAAAGTAAATCTGGTTGAGAAAATTCAAATTAAAACTTATGCAAATTAGGATGGTTTTGTATCTAAAATACAACCTTCATCACAGACGTGATTTCTTTTGTAAAATTCTCTTTAATTATTCATGAATTTTGTAAGATTAAACTACAATATGATACATTATGAACTACATTTACTCAATGGGGCGCTTACAAACAGAACAAAAAAAAACATTTTCAGGCTTTGAAAGGGATTCAAACCTAAAACCTTTGCATTACCAGTGCCATGACCTACCAGCTGAGATATCTAAAACCTTTGCATTACCAGTGCCATGACCTACCAGCTGAGATATCAAACTTTCATTGATGTACAATTATATGTTTAGTTCAATGCTGTTCACTTACTGATTCTGATATATAGCGCACAATAAAGGGTGATGCCCTTAAATTGTCTACTGGTACATTATAAAACCCTTGTATCTCCTTAGAATGAAGGTCCATAGTGATGATACTTGTCAAACCTGTTAAACAGGAAAAACATCCAGGATTAATTATCATTACCAGGCAATCGAAATGTACTTTTGATGGAGTTCTCCGAAGTGAAAAATCTTTATAAGGCCCTGCGCACGGTGTTGGTGTACAAAAACGCTTCGATTTTTCTCACGCTAGGTTTTGTTAGTTTTCTCCACAAATACGAAATATCAAGAAGCAAAATTAAACACGAAGAAAGAATAGCTCATGTGCACCTCAGAAATACATTTTGTTGTTCATAAAAGTTAAAAATAAATATTTCAGAGAAGAAATTAAATCAGGTGTCCAAAATTTGCCGACAATTCGAAAGGATCGAACTTGTTAAATTTGGTCTTAAAAAAATAAGTTTTCCAACTTTATGGAATATTTCAATATTTTCGAGGTGCACATAAAATTCGCTACAATTTTGGAGGTTTCCAATTTAAAAGGTTTTATAGATGCGGAGAAAAGTAAAGAAAGGTAGCGTGAGAATGGTTTAAAAAATAGCGAGAAAAATAACAGCGCACGATATCGTGCCTTTCGTGCCAGCACGTCGCGCTCATGTGCACCATTTCGTGCCTAAATCGTGCCTTAATAGGGCACAATTTCGTGCCTTATCGTGCCTATTTCGTGCTCTATCGTGCCTCAAACTTGGAACGACCGATATCGTCTCATTTCGAGCCTTTTTATGCCTAATTTACAACGCTCACCTCATTAAGATTTCGTACCTTGCCTTTCATGGCGATTGATCGATCGCCTCGCTTTTTGATGTTTCATTTTCAACATCTTCTTTAAAGTATTGCGAATATTAATATTTAAAACTTTAAGTTCATATTTGAAGAATTTTTGCAATGTTTCTGAAGTGAAAATGCAAATTTTGCAGCGTTAACACAGGTTCTCACGCATTTCTCACGTTCGTAGACAAGTGTCAGACATCCCGTCTCGTGTTGCATGTTTTAATTGAAAATACATTTCTATTTCAATATTCAAAGTAAATTATATTTATAACATCTTTTCATATCCTCAAATCTTTAGTTTTGTGATTATCATTTCGACTAAGAAATGAAAACGGTGTTTTGTTCCGTTTCTAAATGGAATTTTCAGTTTATTATATTCGGTTGAATTATTAAAAAGTAGATTTCGCAATTTTCAATATCTTTGTATTTACACGCTTGCTTTTTCCTTATGTGAATTAATTGAAAAAAGGTCAACTTATGGCCAAATATATTTTGAGGTCGTTGACCTGCAGTTCAGTCGGCCGTGATCATCGAAGTGATTGGTATCGTTAATTCATTGTCGAGGCAAATATAAAAATATTGAAGTGGATATATAGAAGCGCTTGGTGTTTCTAAATAAAACTAGAATGCTTTTGAACAATAGATACTCATAAATTGCGTGAATTGATTGAAAAACGTTTTAGGCACGATACGGGCACGATTTGAGGCACGATATGAGGCCTAATTTCAAGGCACGATATGCACAACAACGATTTCGTGCACTACTTCAAGCACGGTAGGCACGATTTCGTGCCTAAATCGTGCCCTATTTCATGCACGATGGGCATGTTTTCGTGCCTAAATGGGCACGATTGCCCGTCAATGCTTGCAACAAAATTTTCGCGTGGTCAAAAACTACCCAAGATTTTTAGGTGAGGCAGTCAAACCTTTTAATTCATATCGTTTCATCTTACTTTCTTCTGCTGAAATAAATCATATCAATTGAAACTTTGATAATGTAGCTTTCTATTTATGTAAAATACACAGTGTTTGTGAATAAAATAATCGAGATACAGCAAAAAGCAAACTCTTTTCAGGCTAAAAATGAAGACGTTTACGTTTGTACACCAACACCGTGCGCAGGGCCATAACAGGTGTTAAAATCTAGTGTAGGTTTGTACGTAGGTTGGAATCATTGCTTAAAGAAGTAAGAGTCATCAAAAATGTTAAAATGTTTGTAGAGTATATGCATCCTTATCATCATCATGTTTGATTTTTCCACTTGGCCCATGAATGGTCTTAGTTTCATGAAATTGGTTTTGTCCTCATTGTATGAGTGCTAGTAACTAAGTGTAATTCACATGTGGCTTATGACTTCCTTGAACCAATAAAGTTGTTGTTTTCCCTTGCTATAAGAAATGCTCTTGCATATTTGAGCATATTCACATGTGCATTAATTTGGATGTTATATGTATTAAAATATTATTATAACTAGTGCATTTAATACCTGATTTGCACATGAGTGAAGCTACAAGTTTGGCGGGAATAGATCCTCTTTTGTTCATTTTGCTTTGCTTTGAGTAAGGAAGATATGGAATCACACCTAAAAATTAAAAACAAAATTGTAGAACAGGAACTTCTGGATGTCATGTTTGGTACGTACATACGCCTAATTCATAAAAGTGGAAACTAGTGAGTAAACTAGTATAGTTCATAAAAGGTTGAATGGGCCAACATCGATTGGCGATTGTACGACCGAAAGGAACTGTTAGTAATACAAATTTCTTCTTATCGATCCTTGCTTAATTACCCAAACAATGCCTCCACTGTTCAGCAAAACCTTCAAGACACCCATCTAAGGTCATCGCTGAACGGTTGTGCAATCGCCAATCACTTCTTCAACCTTTTTTTGAATTAGGTGTATAATGAAATGAGCCATGGATTAGATAATATAATGAAAATGAATATTCTATTGCTGGTTTATTCATATCTGAAGGACTGTTGCCGTGGGATACAGTCCATATGTTATCAGACCATTGATTACCTATGCATGATCAGTGGTTAAAGCATTGACTAGAATGGGGAGGGTCATAAGAGTCACAGATTCTTATCTGTAACTCTGAGATTTAATCTCAGTCCTGTCCTTTCCAACTACTTAATTATTATTTGTTTATGTAGTTATCATAGTGTTTATATAGCTTTTTTTTATATTGCTTACCAATGATTCTCCTGGCACAAGCTATTTTACAAGCATGAGCCATGATCATCAGTTCCATCAAAGCATCATTGCATTTTGTATCTTCACTGCAAAAAGAGAAGAAATTGAATTCATTATATTTATATCTATAATTATGTCATTTTCAACATTTGTGCTATAACTACACAGGACAACCATAATAACAATGAAACTGATGATGTCACAATGACCACCCTAATGATGACAGTGATTATGATGATGGTGATAATAATGGTGATGGTGATGGTAATGAGATATAGGGTGATGCTAATGATGACAATGACAATGGTGATGATGGTAGGATAATGAGAATGACGTTGACAACAGTACAAACCAAATCAAAAACAATGTTGAGATGATACTATTGATGACAATGATGATGATGAAGAAGAACAATAGATCTGTTAACAGTGATTCTACCCACTCACCCTTGTCCTGACTGAATGATGAACACATCTCTACCCCGCACAGACATTCCTATATCAATGTTGGTTTCTGAAAATGCAAATTACGTCATATCACAAAATATCAAAAACAGACATATTAAGAACTACAAGGCTATTATTTTTATTTTCTGGATCCCAGGAGGAGAAAACAAAAGGATCCTGGAGTTGCCTGACGAGTAGCCTATTGTTTTCTATTAACAAGTGCATTCCTTTCATTTAATACCACATGTTATATTTAAAATACTGTATACCACATGTTATCTCAATCGACTGAATCACAATATGGTTACCTCTGATTGTTCTGGACTAACTAGCCTCATGTTCATGTTGGAATATAATAGAGTTTTCACATGCATGTCAGTGATCAATTAAACAATAGTTCTTCTAATTGGTCAACATATTTTACTATGAAGGCATTGAAACTGATAACTACAATTAAGTTTACAAACCTTGATTTTGAAACTGTTTAACTTTCACGGGTGCTAATTTCACACCAAGCCTCCTAAACAAAACAAGCAAAAACAATGAAGTCTCTCAGCACGAATTAAAACATCCTGCACAGAATTAAATACGATCAGTCTACTGTTACCAAAACAAGATTGTTTTGTACAAATATTTGTACACGTTTCAAATCAAGATAGATAGTATTTTGTAAATCACCAATAACTCTCTTATTTTTTCTTGTAACTTCACAATATATTAATCATTGTGCAATGGTTTTTTACCTTGCAATTTTTTCTGACAAATCCTTAGCTGAGTTCAAAGAGAAAACAATCAGTCCAACTTGAGATGGGTCCGCCATATTTGTTATCCAGTTTTATCGCTTTTCACTGTCGAAAATCGAGTAGAACTATGTCAGAGGGGTCCTTAGCCTAGGAAGAGTTGCCTTGTAGCCACTACAGCTACCGTAGACTACGGATGTGCTACCAAAAGTGAGAAATTTCGATCTCTTCCAGGATGATGTCAAAAGCACAGTCGAAAGTTTTCTGCACTACACGTGCGCAGACGAATGTCAGTATTTGTAACCAGCGGATGTACCAATGAGTTTATTATGCAAAATAACCACAGCAAGGGAACGAAAGAAAAGAAAATACAAATAGATTTGTAAACAATGATATACTCGGATATACGATCCTTGATTTTAATCTTTTCTAAAAGAAGAAAACAAAAATATAAGAAAATAAATCAAATAACAGAGGAAAAAATGGGACGATCGATTCTTCCGAGACATTTTAGGAATCTGAAGCATCGAATCGATTTACGTATGAATCAGGATACTTCCAGTTGTTGATTATTGCTCTTGCGTTTGAAATGCATGGATGCAGTGGAAACACTAGGAAAGAGTACCTAGACAGGTTGCAGAGGCGCGCTGCTGCAATCATGGAAGGCAGAAAAAATTAACAGAAGACAAAATAAATTAAATCTTACTTTCTCCTCATCCTTTTGGCAGAAATTTTCCGTAGAATTGTATCCTGGTATACAAATGCCTAAATAGTCTAGCCCGGGCATATACCTATTAAATGAGCAGTTCCGATTTTCTAGTCAATTCCATTATTACAATACTAGAAGCAAAGATCTGCAGCTTCGCTTACCGATAGCAAGAACTGCTAAGTACCAATCTTCGCCAAATTTTGAATCTTCTTTTCACTACAACGGGGCAAAAACATGGAATTCCCTACCTAATATCTCAGCTTTGTTGCCTTTAGGCACTTACTGAGTCCTTTTTTCGTAACTAAACACGGTTCTTAGTATTTTCATTAGCATATATTAATTTATCTATATACATTCATAATCATTTATAGTTATAGTTATATCTTTATGTATGTAAACGCAATGTGATGTATGTTTTGTGCAGAGCCCCACTTAAACCAGCTATGTTGAACTGCAGGCATTCTAATTTCTGCTTAAATATTTATTCATAAATAAATAAATAAATGAATATGTACAACATGGGATGTAAAGGTTAAATATTTTTAGTTTGTAAACGTTTCGAATGAGAAAGGCTGTTTTTATCAGAAAAAGAAAAGAAAAAATTAAAAAAAAAAAAAAACTCACGCGCTCTCCGTTCCCCACACCCAGCTCGTCCGAAGGGAGGAGAGAACCAGCCCCTAAGCTATAAATGGTAATTCCTATACGTAGACTAACTAAGCGTCACTCGATTTATACAATTGAAAAATCCTAGTCTTTCAGGGCAGGTTTATTGTTATGCTAATCTTATTGTTCTTATTCCCAGTGGGGAGTAGGGTCAACTCGCGCATGCATTCAATGTGATATCGCATTGCAAGCGAGTTTCATCCAAGACAACCCACACGTTGTAGGGGGTGCTTGTTCTATGCTTGGGATGGCACGTAAGACTGATCACTTTGTATTTAATAGCCAACGATACTTCCAGTTGTTGATTATTGCTCTTGCGTTTGAAATGCATGGATGCAGTGGAAACACTAGGAAAGAGTACCTAGACAGGTTGCAGAGGCGCGCTGCTGCAATCATGGAAGGCAGAAAAAAAAAAGACAAAATAAATTAAATCTAACTTTCTCCTCATCCTTTTGGCAGAAATTTTCCGTAGAATTGTATGCTGGTATACAAATGCCTAAATAGTCTAGCCCGGGCATATACCTATTAAATGAGCAGTTCCGATTTTCTAGTCAATTCCATTATTACAATACTAGAAGCAAAGATCTGCAGCTTCGCTTACCGTTAGCAAGAACTGCTAAGTACCAATCTTCGCCAAATTTTGAATCTTCTTTTCACTAAAACGGAGCAAAAACATGGAATTCCCTACCTAATATCTCAGCTTTGTTGCCTTTAGGCACTTACTGAGTCCTTTTTTCGTAACTAAACACGGTTCTTAGTATTTTCATTAGTATATATTAATTTATCTAGATACATTCATAATCACTTATAGTTATAGTTATATCTTTATGTATGTAAACGCAATGTGATGTATGTTTTGTGCAGAGCCCCACTTAAACCAGCTATGTTGAACTGCAGGCATTCTAATTTCTGCTTAAATATTTATTCATAAATAAATAAATAAATGAATATGTACAACATGGGATGTAAAGGTTAAATAATTTTAGTTTGTAAACGTTTCGAATGAGAAAGGCTGTTTTTATCAGAAAAAGAAAAGAAAAAATTAAAATAAAAAAAAACTCACGCGCTCTCCGTTCCCCACACCCAGCTCGTCCGAAGGGAGGAGAGAACCAGCCCCTAAGCTATAAATGGTAATTCCTATACGTAGACTAACTAAGCGTCACTCGAATTATACAATTGAAAAATCCTAGTCTTTCAGGGCAGGTTTATTGTTATGCTAATCTTATTGTTCTTATTGCCAGTGGGGAGTAGGGTCAACTCGCGCATGCATTCAATGTGATATCGCATTGCAAGCGAGTTTCATTCAAGACAACCCACACGTTGTAGGGGGTGCTTGTTCTATGCTTGGGATGGCACGTAAGACTGATCACTTTGTATTTAATAGCCAACGATACTTCCAGTTGTTGATTATTGCTGTTGCGTTTGAAATGCATGGATGCAGTGGAAACACTAGGGAAGAGTACCTAGAAAGGTTGCAGAGGCGCGCTGCTGCAATCATGGAAGGCAGAAAAAAAAAAGACAAAATAAATTAAATCTTACTTATACTCTTTTCACTTCTGAACGAGTATAAAGCATTTAATAGCTAAACTGCATTATATAATAACTACAGGACAACAAATTAGGTGGTGGGCATCTTTTTATTCATGTCTGATAGAAGAAAGCAATTACAGGAATAACTACATACTGGATATTACAATTAAAGTTCATGTTTTAATTAACTGCGGCGAACAGGAGTACACTATTAAATCTGCATGTCTTCCCGATTAATAGGCACTTGTGCTCGGCAACAAGGCTGAATCCATATGTGATAAAGATTTCATTAATCCATACATTATGATTTGAATGAAATGGCCTTCAATTAAAAAATTTACGTTTAACAGCACAAGAGTACTTCAGAGAGATGCCTTCAAGTGATTATTGCTTCATATCACTGTCCTTATATACTCCCGCATACGGAATTACCCTGGGGAACTCTGAAAACCATTAAGCCCGCCTCCACTACTATGCAACACCCAGTGGTATACATTCCGTAACGCTACTAAATACATTTATACTCTTTTCACTTCTGAACGAGTATAAAGCATTTAATAGCTAAACTGCATTATATAATAACTACAGGACAACAAATTAGGTGGTGGGCATCTTTTTATTCATGTCCACCCTTCGATAATAAAGAAAGACAGTATATATGCGTAGAACATACACCCATAAACCACGTACTATTCAATTAGTTCTAAACTTTATTGAATTAGAAAATTATTTGCTTAAACTGCGAGATACAGAAAGTAGTGAATCAAGACTATCTTTAACGTAACCATCTTTCGCGGTTTCAGATCTCCATCGTCCATGGCGCTTAAACAATCTATCATTTACACCAGCATTTGCCGCGGCTGTCGCCCCGCCACTACGCAGACTATGTAAACCAAGATTTTCTTTAGTAAAGCCAACACTTTTAAACGCTTCTAATACTATTTCTCTCATGCGTGTATAACTCATACCTCCGTGGCTTCGTAACTTGTAACTTTTACAAGAACTACTATATTGTAAATTGCGAAAAAGTGGTTCTTTTGAGCAAAGATCAATACTCGATGCTTTAACATATTTCAACAGAATGTCAAATGGACAACAGCAATCACTGGTTGAAGCTAGCAAAACCTTAGCACCGTCTCTATATATATCTGTTTTACTTTGAGAAATGTATAGTTCCACAAACTTAGTTTCGTCTTTTGTACAGAATTTAACTTCACAACAACGCAGATTAGACAATTCATTAAATCTCAGAAAACCATGAAATGCGGTTACACAGAGAGCTGCTATGCGCAAATTAGGAACACTCGAGTCATCAACAGCGTACTTTGAACAAAGTTTGACCATCATGTCGTAGGTTATTGGCTCTTTCTTAACTATAGGTTTCTTTAATTTACGTTTGCCAGCTTCCAAAATGTTTTTTACAAGGCCTGAATTGCAAGGATTATCTAATCCGTAAACATTATGGGCCCACTGAATCCCGTAGAATGCTGAATCAAGCTTTGATGCAGGGCAATTACCTTCAATAATGTGTTCCAAATAAAGACTAACAGAAAAACTAGTAGATGGTAAGGTGACTATCTCATGATAATCAGACGCCCAACATTTAAATTCATTGAAAGCACGGGAATAACGGTCAACAGTCGACGGTGCTTTGGATTCTATAACCCGTAAAGGAATATGACCAGCAAGTCTGCGTAATTCAGGATCTGTGTAGACGCTGGATATTGAATTAAACAATTGTAAACCCTGTGAATATAAAATAAAACAAAATTTCATCAAACATCAATTCAAATTCCCAGAAAAGCCAAATGGCAAGTATTAGTGTTACTTATATTCTGACATAACAGTCATAACGGGAACAATCTTAGCCACCCTGTCAGCCACGCCTTCCGTCCAATAGCAAAAACGCTACAGCGGTATTGAAGTATTCGGAACCAAACAAACAGTTTTTGTTGGCGCCATGTTCATAAACGTCTTTACCATTCTCAATATACCACCAATTAACAACAAATGAACGGAAATATCCTTCATTGGTTAGCAAAAAAGGCCAAAATACTGATGAAGGCCAGACAGGTACAACTAGTACAGCACGACATTTACAAATACATACATGTTTAATGGCTCGAGGAATGAGTGAAACTGGTGGCACTAGCCAACAGAATTCACCAGACCAACTGAATGAAAAACAATCAACGCCTAACGTAC
This sequence comes from Metridium senile, assembly GCA_949775045.1. Lineage (NCBI taxonomy): Eukaryota > Metazoa > Cnidaria > Anthozoa > Actiniaria > Metridiidae > Metridium > Metridium senile. The sequence continues at coordinate 5,971,773 of OX459099.1, read as the reverse complement.
CTGGATTATAAAATTTCGAATAGAATCTCGGTACTTTGTTATTTTCACTGTTCGCAAAACAATCAATTGTACACAATCCCCAGTGGGTAACAACATGATCAAAATAAACATTCTTAATTTTCCAGTCCTCAAAATCAATAATCTTACTCATATAATCTGCTTTCTCATTCCGTGTGCGTGGAATCCATTCAATGTCCATAGCTATATTAGACCTTTTTGCGCATTCAAATATATCTACTGCTAGTTTATGCAAGTGCAATTTCATACTACCCGATTCTGTGATGAATTTTACTGCTTGGTTATCAGTAAACCATTTTACAATTTTATTCGATAATAGTTGTGAAAAACTCTCTAGTGCGTACTGTACACACTTCAATTCCCTCCAAGTGGAGCTTTGTCTCATTTCAATTTTGTTCCAACTCTTATGGCACATGGGTGTTCCGTCAATCGACACATACGCTGCGCAGCCGGTGCTACTTGCGTCTGAATAAACAACAGTTGCTGGTAAACAATTCGACGTCACTAAAGGTCTATGATTTAACTTTGATATAGCACTCAGCCAGAACGTGAGTTCCCTAATAGAATCTTGGTCTAAAGTTAAAGTACTATTCCAGCAAGAACGAGAATCAATTTTCCGATGAAGTGATTTTGTCATAAGTTTACATATGTTACCAAACACAATCATATTTGAAATGACAAGTCCTGTAACTGAGGCCAGCTGTCTGGCCGATATCCTTCTTAAAGCAAGTGCTTCATTAATTTTCGCTAGCAGTCTAGCAATTTTATCTTGTGGGACTGACAAAACCTGTGTTTTTAAATCCCAGTTAAATCCCAACCACTTTGTACATTGAGTAGGTTTCCAAATACTTTTTTCTACATTTGCAACAAATCCACTTTGATTTAAATCAGATTGGACACTGAGTGCTTGTTCCTCGCACGATGCAAAACACGGGCACACACTCAGACCATCGTCTAGATAAACAACGATTTTATAAGCTTTACTTCGCCAGTGCTTAACAAGTGGTCTCATGCATAATTTTAGTGAAAATATATGGTCCTGTGGATAAGCCAAATGGTAATACTGAAAACAGAAAATATTTAAGAGCTCCATTAAAGACCCACGAGAAGCCCAAAAACTGCCAATCATCTGGAAAAATATCAACATGGTGATAACCGGATTTGATATCAAAAGAAAACATCCAATTTTGCGGACAGTCCGTGAGAATACTAAGCATGGATTTTGAATCTTCAAACTTTATCTTGCATTTTTTAACGAATTCATTAGGGTATCTCAAATCTAAAATCAACCTCTTTTTACCACTTGATTGAACCGATACTGACAGTGGATTAACAACTGTGGGCGGAGACATACATTCTATGACCAATCCCGCCTGGACTAGTTCACTAATAGCTGTAGTGACAAAATCTGAGTGCTCAAAAGCTGTCTTATTATTACGAAATTGTGCAGAAGGAGGTGTAATAACAAAAGGAATAATATATCCCCGAGAAAGGGTGTCTAAAATAAACTTGCATGCCCCTATTGATTGCCAAAAATTAACATGCGACCGCAGCCGGCCTTTCACTTTAACAGGTATACAATTCTCTGAGTATTCTACAGGACTGTCCTGTATCAGATTAAGATCATTCTCATCATTATCATCATTATTCGACAGAACATTAGTTTGAAAATACTTATCCTTTTCTAACCTTTGAGCGGCATTTTTATGCCGTGCTTCCACTTGAAGATGAGCCTGGCGCTCCGTAACCGCGGTTTTCGGTCCTGTATCTAGACCTGTTTGCCGATGCGGGACACATCGCGTCTCCAGCCCAGTGGCCTGTCTGTCCGCACGCAAAGCACTTGTCATTGGGCGTTGGCTGACGTCTGCGACTGAAGGGACGAAAGGGCTGGGCCTGGTAACCTTGGTTATATGTTGTTTTCCTGCCGTCTTGGGTTGCTTGCTGGCGACCGGGAAAGGCTTTTGTTGTTGTTTTTGCTGGTTTTTTGTTCTTAATCTTTGTTAATGCTCTTTTTTCTGCAGAGCGCAGTTTTTTCTCATCGTCCGAATCTTCGGCTAGTTCGTCGGATTCGTACTCTTCTACCGCCGTCCAACCAGCCGGACTTTTGTCAGCGAAGCGGATTAACTTGTTTCTTTTCTTCACCGTGGCCTTTAGTTTTTGCAATTCTGCATCTGCTTTACTCAATTTACCATCCATTAGGTCTTTACTAATCGTCTCCAGGCCATCTAAAATAGTAGAATTGAACTCATATTGGATCTTGTTCCCTTTAAATTTGAATGAACTGGTTGCTTTAGTCTCCGTCTTCAACTTCTTTATCTCTGAAGCGTGTTGTTCTTCACGCTCGTCAAAACTACGTTTGAAACTGTTGAGTTTTCGGTCCAATATGTCAGCAAAACGGTTAACCATGGCTTCATTATCAGGCCGTCCAGAAGGCAGAACAGGGGTTTCAGGCTCGCTTGCCAGAAGTTCGGTATCTTCTCTATCAGACATGTTGAAAAATTTTTACGTTTAACAGCACAAGAGTACTTCAGAGAGATGCCTTCAAGTGATTATTGCTTCATATCACTGTCCTTATATACTCCCGCATACGGAATTACCCTGGGGAACTCTGAAAACCATTAAGCCCGCCTCCACTACTATGCAACACCCAGTGGTATACATTCCGTAACGCTACTAAATACATTTTCTCCTAATCCATAACTTATAGTTATAGTTATATCTTTATGTATGTAAACGCAATGTGATGTATGTTTTGTGCAGAGCCCCACTTAAACCAGCTATGTTGAACTGCAGGCATTCTAATTTCTGCTTAAATATTTATTCATAAATAAATAAATAAATAAATAAATGAATATGTACAACATGGGATGTAAGGTTAAATAATTTTAGTTTGTAAACGTTTCGAATGAGAAAGGCTGTTTTTATCTGAAAAAGAAAAGAAAAAATTAAAAAAATAAATAAAAAACTCACGCGCTCTCCGTTCCCCACACCCAGCTCGTCCGAAGGGAGGAGAGAACCAGCCCCTAAGCTATAAATGGTAATTCCTATACGTAGACTAACTAAGCGTCACTCGATTTATACAATTGAAAAATCCTAGTCTTTCAGGGCAGGTTTATTGTTATGCTAATCTTATTGTTCTTATTCCCAGTGGGGAGTAGGGTCAACTCGCGCATGCATTCAATGTGATATCGCATTGCAAGCGAGTTTCATCCAAGACAACCCACACGTTGTAGGGGGTGCTTGTTCTATGCTTGGGATGGCACGTAAGACTGATCACTTTGTATTTAATAGCCAACGATACTTCCAGTTGTTGATTATTGCTCTTGCGTTTGAAATGCATGGATGCAGTGGAAACACTAGGAAAGAGTACCTAGACAGGTTGCAGAGGCGCGCTGCTGCAATCATGGAAGGCAGAAAAAAAAAAGACAAAATAAATTAAATCTAACTTTCTCCTCATCCTTTTGGCAGAAATTTTCCGTAGAATTGTATGCTGGTATACAAATGCCTAAATAGTCTAGCCCGGGCATGCATATACCTATTAAATGAGCAGTTCCGATTTTCTAGTCAATTCCATTATTACAATACTAGAAGCAAAGATCTGCAGCTTCGCTTACCGTTAGCAAGAACTGCTAAGTACCAATCTTCGCCAAATTTTGAATCTTCTTTTCACTAAAACGGAGCAAAAACATGGAATTCCCTACCTAATATCTCAGCTTTGTTGTCTTTAGGCACTTACTGAGTCCTTTTTTCGTAACTAAACACGGTTCTTAGTATTTTCATTAGTATATATTAATTTATCTATATACATTCATAATCATTTATAGTTATAGTTATATCTTTATGTATGTAAACGCAATGTGATGTATGTTTTGTGCAGAGCCCCACTTAAACCAGCTATGTTGAACTGCAGGCATTCTAATTTCTGCTTAAATATTTATTCATAAATAAATAAATAAATGAATATGTACAACATGGGATGTAAAGGTTAAATAATTTTAGTTTGTAAACGTTTCGAATGAGAAAGGCTGTTTTTATCTGAAAAAGAAAAGAAAAAATTAAAAAAAAAAAAAAACTCACGCGCTCTCCGTTCCCCACACCCAGCTCGTCCGAAGGGAGGAGAGAACCAGCCCCTAAGCTATAAATGGTAATTCCTATACGTAGACTAACTAAGCGTCACTCGATTTATACAATTGAAAAATCCTAGTCTTTCAGGGCAGGTTTATTGTTATGCTAATCTTATTGTTCTTATTCCCAGTGGGGAGTAGGGTCAACTCGCGCATGCATTCAATGTGATATCGCATTGCAAGCGAGTTTCATCCAAGACAACCCACACGTTGTAGGGGGTGCTTGTTCTATGCTTGGGATGGCACGTAAGACTGATCACTTTGTATTTAATAGCCAACGATACTTCCAGTTGTTGATTATTGCTCTTGCGTTTGAAATGCATGGATGCAGTGGAAACACTAGGAAAGAGTACCTAGACAGGTTGCAGAGGCGCGCTGCTGCAATCATGGAAGGCAGAAAAAAAAAAGACAAAATAAATTAAATCTAACTTTCTCCTCATCCTTTTGGCAGAAATTTTCCGTAGAATTGTATGCTGGTATACAAATGCCTAAATAGTCTAGCCCGGGCATATACCTATTAAATGAGCAGTTCCGATTTTCTAGTCAATTCCATTATTACAATACTAGAAGCAAAGATCTGCAGCTTCGCTTACCGTTAGCAAGAACTGCTAAGTACCAATCTTCGCCAAATTTTGAATCTTCTTTTCACTAAAACGGAGCAAAAACATGGAATTCCCTACCTAATATCTCAGCTTTGTTGCCTTTAGGCACTTACTGAGTCCTTTTTTCGTAACTAAACACGGTTCTTAGTATTTTCATTAGTATATATTAATTTATCTAGATACATTCATAATCACTTATAGTTATAGTTATATCTTTATGTATGTAAACGCAATGTGATGTATGTTTTGTGCAGAGCCCCACTTAAACCAGCTATGTTGAACTGCAGGCATTCTAATTTCTGCTTAAATATTTATTCATAAATAAATAAATAAATGAATATGTACAACATGGGATGTAAAGGTTAAATAATTTTAGTTTGTAAACGTTTCGAATGAGAAAGGCTGTTTTTATCAGAAAAAGAAAAGAAAAAATTAAAATAAAAAAAAACTCACGCGCTCTCCGTTCCCCACACCCAGCTCGTCCGAAGGGAGGAGAGAACCAGCCCCTAAGCTATAAATGGTAATTCCTATACGTAGACTAACTAAGCGTCACTCGAATTATACAATTGAAAAATCCTAGTCTTTCAGGGCAGGTTTATTGTTATGCTAATCTTATTGTTCTTATTGCCAGTGGGGAGTAGGGTCAACTCGCGCATGCATTCAATGTGATATCGCATTGCAAGCGAGTTTCATTCAAGACAACCCACACGTTGTAGGGGGTGCTTGTTCTATGCTTGGGATGGCACGTAAGACTGATCACTTTGTATTTAATAGCCAACGATACTTCCAGTTGTTGATTATTGCTGTTGCGTTTGAAATGCATGGATGCAGTGGAAACACTAGGGAAGAGTACCTAGAAAGGTTGCAGAGGCGCGCTGCTGCAATCATGGAAGGCAGAAAAAAAAAAGACAAAATAAATTAAATCTTACTTTCTCCTAATCCATAACTTATAGTTATAGTTATATCTTTATGTATGTAAACGCAATGTGATGTATGTTTTGTGCAGAGCCCCACTTAAACCAGCTATGTTGAACTGCAGGCATTCTAATTTCTGCTTAAATATTTATTCATAAATAAATAAATAAATAAATAAATGAATATGTACAACATGGGATGTAAGGTTAAATAATTTTAGTTTGTAAACGTTTCGAATGAGAAAGGCTGTTTTTATCTGAAAAAGAAAAGAAAAAATTAAAAAAATAAATAAAAAACTCACGCGCTCTCCGTTCCCCACACCCAGCTCGTCCGAAGGGAGGAGAGAACCAGCCCCTAAGCTATAAATGGTAATTCCTATACGTAGACTAACTAAGCGTCACTCGATTTATACAATTGAAAAATCCTAGTCTTTCAGGGCAGGTTTATTGTTATGCTAATCTTATTGTACTTATTCCCAGTGGGGAGTAGGGTCAACTCGCGCATGCATTCAATGTGATATCGCATTGCAAGCGAGTTTCATCCAAGACAACCCACACGTTGTAGGGGGTGCTTGTTCTATGCTTCGGATGGCACGTAAGACTGATCACTTTGTATTTAATAGCCAACGATACTTCCAGTTGTTGATTATTGCTCTTGCGTTTGAAATGCATGGATGCAGTGGAAACACTAGGAAAGAGTACCTAGACAGGTTGCAGAGGCACGCTGCTGCAATCATGGAAGGCAGAAAAAAAAAAGACAAAATAAATTAAATCTAACTTTCTCCTCATCCTTTTGGCAGAAATTTTCCGTAGAATTGTATGCTGGTATACAAATGCCTAAATAGTCTAGCCCGGGCATGCATATACCTATTAAATGAGCAGTTCCGATTTTCTAGTCAATTCCATTATTACAATACTAGAAGCAAAGATCTGCAGCTTCGCTTACCGTTAGCAAGAACTGCTAAGTACCAATCTTCGCCAAATTTTGAATCTTCTTTTCACTAAAACGGAGCAAAAACATGGAATTCCCTACCTAATATCTCAGCTTTGTTGCCTTTAGGCACTTACTGAGTCCTTTTTTCGTAACTAAACACGGTTCTTAGTATTTTCATTAGTATATATTAATTTATCTATATACATTCATAATCATTTATAGTTATAGTTATATCTTTATGTATGTAAACGCAATGTGATGTATGTTTTGTGCAGAGCCCCACTTAAACCAGCTATGTTGAACTGCAGGCATTCTAATTTCTGCTTAAATATTTATTCATAAATAAATAAATAAATGAATATGTACAACATGGGATGTAAAGGTTAAATAATTTTAGTTTGTAAACGTTTCGAATGAGAAAGGCTGTTTTTATCTGAAAAAGAAAAGAAAAAATTAAAAAAAAAAAAAAACTCACGCGCTCTCCGTTCCCCACACCCAGCTCGTCCGAAGGGAGGAGAGAACCAGCCCCTAAGCTATAAATGGTAATTCCTATACGTAGACTAACTAAGCGTCACTCGATTTATACAATTGAAAAATCCTAGTCTTTCAGGGCAGGTTTATTGTTATGCTAATCTTATTGTTCTTATTCCCAGTGGGGAGTAGGGTCAACTCGCGCATGCATTCAATGTGATATCGCATTGCAAGCGAGTTTCATCCAAGACAACCCACACGTTGTAGGGGGTGCTTGTTCTATGCTTGGGATGGCACGTAAGACTGATCACTTTGTATTTAATAGCCAACGATACTTCCAGTTGTTGATTATTGCTCTTGCGTTTGAAATGCATGGATGCAGTGGAAACACTAGGAAAGAGTACCTAGACAGGTTGCAGAGGCGCGCTGCTGCAATCATGGAAGGCAGAAAAAAAAAAGACAAAATAAATTAAATCTAACTTTCTCCTCATCCTTTTGGCAGAAATTTTCCGTAGAATTGTATGCTGGTATACAAATGCCTAAATAGTCTAGCCCGGGCATATACCTATTAAATGAGCAGTTCCGATTTTCTAGTCAATTCCATTATTACAATACTAGAAGCAAAGATCTGCAGCTTCGCTTACCGTTAGCAAGAACTGCTAAGTACCAATCTTCGCCAAATTTTGAATCTTCTTTTCACTAAAACGGAGCAAAAACATGGAATTCCCTACCTAATATCTCAGCTTTGTTGCCTTTAGGCACTTACTGAGTCCTTTTTTCGTAACTAAACACGGTTCTTAGTATTTTCATTAGTATATATTAATTTATCTAGATACATTCATAATCACTTATAGTTATAGTTATATCTTTATGTATGTAAACGCAATGTGATGTATGTTTTGTGCAGAGCCCCACTTAAACCAGCTATGTTGAACTGCAGGCATTCTAATTTCTGCTTAAATATTTATTCATAAATAAATAAATAAATGAATATGTACAACATGGGATGTAAGGTTAAATAATTTTAGTTTGTAAACGTTTCGAATGAGAAAGGCTGTTTTTATCTGAAAAAGAAAAGAAAAAATTAAAAAAAAAAAAAGAAAAAACTCACGCGCTCTCCGTTCCCCACACCCAGCTCGTCCGAAGGGAGGAGAGAACCAGCCCCTAAGCTATAAATGGTAATTCCTATACGTAGACTAACTAAGCGTCACTCGATTTATACAATTGAAAAATCCTAGTCTTTCAGGGCAGGTTTATTGTTATGCTAATCTTATTGTTCTTATTCCCAGTGGGGAGTAGGGTCAACTCGCGCATGCATTCAATGTGATATCGCATTGCAAGCGAGTTTCATCCAAGACAACCCACACGTTGTAGGGGGTGCTTGTTCTATGCTTGGGATGGCACGTAAGACTGATCACTTTGTATTTAATAGCCAACGATACTTCCAGTTGTTGATTATTGCTCTTGCGTTTGAAATGCATGGATGCAGTGGAAACACTAGGAAAGAGTACCTAGACAGGTTGCAGAGGCGCGCTGCTGCAATCATGGAAGGCAGAAAAAAAAAAGACAAAATAAATTAAATCTAACTTTCTCCTCATCCTTTTGGCAGAAATTTTCCGTAGAATTGTATGCTGGTATACAAATGCCTAAATAGTCTAGCCCGGGCATATACCTATTAAATGAGCAGTTCCGATTTTCTAGTCAATTCCATTATTACAATACTAGAAGCAAAGATCTGCAGCTTCGCTTACCGTTAGCAAGAACTGCTAAGTACCAATCTTCGCCAAATTTTGAATCTTCTTTTCACTAAAACGGAGCAAAAACATGGAATTCCCTACCTAATATCTCAGCTTTGTTGCCTTTAGGCACTTACTGAGTCCTTTTTTCGTAACTAAACACGGTTCTTAGTATTTTCATTAGTATATATTAATTTATCTAGATACATTCATAATCACTTATAGTTATAGTTATATCTTTATGTATGTAAACGCAATGTGATGTATGTTTTAATTGTGCAGAGCCCCACTTAAACCAGCTATGTTGAACTGCAGGCATTCTAATTTCTGCTTAAATATTTATTCATAAATAAATAAATAAATGAATATGTACAACATGGGATGTAAAGGTTAAATAATTTTAGTTTGTAAACGTTTCGAATGAGAAAGGCTGTTTTTATCAGAAAAAGAAAAGAAAAAATTAAAAAAAAAAAGAAAAAGAAAAAACTCACGCGCTCTCCGTTCCCCACACCCAGCTCGTCCGAAGGGAGGAGAGAACCAGCCCCTAAGCTATAAATGGTAATTCCTATACGTAGACTAACTAAGCGTTACTCGAATTATACAATTGAAAAATCCTAGTCTTTCAGGGCAGGTTTATTGTTATGCTAATCTTATTGTTCTTATTGCCAGTGGGGAGTAGGGTCAACTCGCGCATGCATTCAATGTGATATCGCATTGCAAGCGAGTTTCATTCAAGACAACCCACACGTTGTAGGGGGTGCTTGTTCTATGCTTGGGATGGCACGTAAGACTGATCACTTTGTATTTAATAGCCAACGATACTTCCAGTTGTTGATTATTGCTGTTGCGTTTGAAATGCATGGATGCAGTGGAAACACTAGGGAAGAGTACCTAGAAAGGTTGCAGAGGCGCGCTGCTGCAATCATGGAAGGCAGAAAAAAAAAAGACAAAATAAATTAAATCTTACTTTCTCCTAATCCATAACTTATAGTTATAGTTATATCTTTATGTATGTAAACGCAATGTGATGTATGTTTTGTGCAGAGCCCCACTTAAACCAGCTATGTTGAACTGCAGGCATTCTAATTTCTGCTTAAATATTTATTCATAAATAAATAAATAAATAAATAAATAAATGAATATGTACAACATGGGATGTAAGGTTAAATAATTTTAGTTTGTAAACGTTTCGAATGAGAAAGGCTGTTTTTATCTGAAAAAGAAAAGAAAAAATTAAAAAAATAAATAAAAAACTCACGCGCTCTCCGTTCCCCACACCCAGCTCGTCCGAAGGGAGGAGAGAACCAGCCCCTAAGCTATAAATGGTAATTCCTATACGTAGACTAACTAAGCGTCACTCGATTTATACAATTGAAAAATCCTAGTCTTTCAGGGCAGGTTTATTGTTATGCTAATCTTATTGTACTTATTCCCAGTGGGGAGTAGGGTCAACTCGCGCATGCATTCAATGTGATATCGCATTGCAAGCGAGTTTCATCCAAGACAACCCACACGTTGTAGGGGGTGCTTGTTCTATGCTTCGGATGGCACGTAAGACTGATCACTTTGTATTTAATAGCCAACGATACTTCCAGTTGTTGATTATTGCTCTTGCGTTTGAAATGCATGGATGCAGTGGAAACACTAGGAAAGAGTACCTAGACAGGTTGCAGAGGCGCGCTGCTGCAATCATGGAAGGCAGAAAAAAAAAAGACAAAATAAATTAAATCTAACTTTCTCCTCATCCTTTTGGCAGAAATTTTCCGTAGAATTGTATGCTGGTATACAAATGCCTAAATAGTCTAGCCCGGGCATGCATATACCTATTAAATGAGCAGTTCCGATTTTCTAGTCAATTCCATTATTACAATACTAGAAGCAAAGATCTGCAGCTTCGCTTACCGTTAGCAAGAACTGCTAAGTACCAATCTTCGCCAAATTTTGAATCTTCTTTTCACTAAAACGGAGCAAAAACATGGAATTCCCTACCTAATATCTCAGCTTTGTTGCCTTTAGGCACTTACTGAGTCCTTTTTTCGTAACTAAACACGGTTCTTAGTATTTTCATTAGTATATATTAATTTATCTATATACATTCATAATCATTTATAGTTATAGTTATATCTTTATGTATGTAAACGCAATGTGATGTATGTTTTGTGCAGAGCCCCACTTAAACCAGCTATGTTGAACTGCAGGCATTCTAATTTCTGCTTAAATATTTATTCATAAATAAATAAATAAATGAATATGTACAACATGGGATGTAAGGTTAAATAATTTTAGTTTGTAAACGTTTCGAATGAGAAAGGCTGTTTTTATCTGAAAAAGAAAAGAAAAAATTAAAAAAATAAATAAAAAACTCACGCGCTCTCCGTTCCCCACACCCAGCTCGTCCGAAGGGAGGAGAGAACCAGCCCCTAAGCTATAAATGGTAATTCCTATACGTAGACTAACTAAGCGTCACTCGATTTATACAATTGAAAAATCCTAGTCTTTCAGGGCAGGTTTATTGTTATGCTAATCTTATTGTACTTATTCCCAGTGGGGAGTAGGGTCAACTCGCGCATGCATTCAATGTGATATCGCATTGCAAGCGAGTTTCATCCAAGACAACCCACACGTTGTAGGGGGTGCTTGTTCTATGCTTCGGATGGCACGTAAGACTGATCACTTTGTATTTAATAGCCAACGATACTTCCAGTTGTTGATTATTGCTCTTGCGTTTGAAATGCATGGATGCAGTGGAAACACTAGGAAAGAGTACCTAGACAGGTTGCAGAGGCGCGCTGCTGCAATCATGGAAGGCAGAAAAAAAAAGACAAAATAAATTAAATCTAACTTTCTCCTCATCCTTTTGGCAGAAATTTTCCGTAGAATTGTATGCTGGTATACAAATGCCTAAATAGTCTAGCCCGGGCATGCATATACCTATTAAATGAGCAGTTCCGATTTTCTAGTCAATTCCATTATTACAATACTAGAAGCAAAGATCTGCAGCTTCTCTTACCGTTAGCAAGAACTGCTAAGTACCAATCTTCGCCAAATTTTGAATCTTCTTTTCACTAAAACGGAGCAAAAACATGGAATTCCCTACCTAATATCTCAGCTTTGTTGCCTTTAGGCACTTACTGAGTCCTTTTTTCGTAACTAAACACGGTTCTTAGTATTTTCATTAGTGTATATTAATTTATCTATATACATTCATAATCATTTATAGTTATAGTTATATCTTTATGTATGTAAACGCAATGTGATGTATGTTTTGTGCAGAGCCCCACTTAAACCAGCTATGTTGAACTGCAGGCATTCTAATTTCTGCTTAAATATTTATTCATAAATAAATAAATAAATGAATATGTACAACATGGGATGTAAAGGTTAAATAATTTTAGTTTGTAAACGTTTCGAATGAGAAAGGCTGTTTTTATCTGAAAAAGAAAAGAAAAAATTAAAAAAAAAAAAAGAAAAAACTCACGCGCTCTCCGTTCCCCACACCCAGCTCGTCCGAAGGGAGGAGAGAACCAGCCCCTAAGCTATAAATGGTAATTCCTATACGTAGACTAACTAAGCGTCACTCGATTTATACAATTGAAAAATCCTAGTCTTTCAGGGCAGGTTTATTGTTATGCTAATCTTATTGTTCTTATTCCCAGTGGGGAGTAGGGTCAACTCGCGCATGCATTCAATGTGATATCGCATTGCAAGCGAGTTTCATCCAAGACAACCCACACGTTGTAGGGGGTGCTTGTTCTATGCTTGGGATGGCACGTAAGACTGATCACTTTGTATTTAATAGCCAACGATACTTCCAGTTGTTGATTATTGCTCTTGCGTTTGAAATGCATGGATGCAGTGGAAACACTAGGAAAGAGTACCTAGACAGGTTGCAGAGGCGCGCTGCTGCAATCATGGAAGGCAGAAAAAAAAAAGACAAAATAAATTAAATCTAACTTTCTCCTCATCCTTTTGGCAGAAATTTTCCGTAGAATTGTATGCTGGTATACAAATGCCTAAATAGTCTAGCCCGGGCATATACCTATTAAATGAGCAGTTCCGATTTTCTAGTCAATTCCATTATTACAATACTAGAAGCAAAGATCTGCAGCTTCGCTTACCGTTAGCAAGAACTGCTAAGTACCAATCTTCGCCAAATTTTGAATCTTCTTTTCACTAAAACGGAGCAAAAACATGGAATTCCCTACCTAATATCTCAGCTTTGTTGCCTTTAGGCACTTACTGAGTCCTTTTTTCGTAACTAAACACGGTTCTTAGTATTTTCATTAGTATATATTAATTTATCTAGATACATTCATAATCACTTATAGTTATAGTTATATCTTTATGTATGTAAACGCAATGTGATGTATGTTTTGTGCAGAGCCCCACTTAAACCAGCTATGTTGAACTGCAGGCATTCTAATTTCTGCTTAAATATTTATTCATAAATAAATAAATAAATGAATATGTACAACATGGGATGTAAGGTTAAATAATTTTAGTTTGTAAACGTTTCGAATGAGAAAGGCTGTTTTTATCTGAAAAAGAAAAGAAAAAATTAAAAAAAAAAAAAGAAAAAACTCACGCGCTCTCCGTTCCCCACACCCAGCTCGTCCGAAGGGAGGAGAGAACCAGCCCCTAAGCTATAAATGGTAATTCCTATACGTAGACTAACTAAGCGTCACTCGATTTATACAATTGAAAAATCCTAGTCTTTCAGGGCAGGTTTATTGTTATGCTAATCTTATTGTTCTTATTCCCAGTGGGGAGTAGGGTCAACTCGCGCATGCATTCAATGTGATATCGCATTGCAAGCGAGTTTCATCCAAGACAACCCACACGTTGTAGGGGGTGCTTGTTCTATGCTTGGGATGGCACGTAAGACTGATCACTTTGTATTTAATAGCCAACGATACTTCCAGTTGTTGATTATTGCTCTTGCGTTTGAAATGCATGGATGCAGTGGAAACACTAGGAAAGAGTACCTAGACAGGTTGCAGAGGCGCGCTGCTGCAATCATGGAAGGCAGAAAAAAAAAAGACAAAATAAATTAAATCTAACTTTCTCCTCATCCTTTTGGCAGAAATTTTCCGTAGAATTGTATGCTGGTATACAAATGCCTAAATAGTCTAGCCCGGGCATATACCTATTAAATGAGCAGTTCCGATTTTCTAGTCAATTCCATTATTACAATACTAGAAGCAAAGATCTGCAGCTTCGCTTACCGTTAGCAAGAACTGCTAAGTACCAATCTTCGCCAAATTTTGAATCTTCTTTTCACTAAAACGGAGCAAAAACATGGAATTCCCTACCTAATATCTCAGCTTTGTTGCCTTTAGGCACTTACTGAGTCCTTTTTTCGTAACTAAACACGGTTCTTAGTATTTTCATTAGTATATATTAATTTATCTAGATACATTCATAATCACTTATAGTTATAGTTATATCTTTATGTATGTAAACGCAATGTGATGTATGTTTTAATTGTGCAGAGCCCCACTTAAACCAGCTATGTTGAACTGCAGGCATTCTAATTTCTGCTTAAATATTTATTCATAAATAAATAAATAAATGAATATGTACAACATGGGATGTAAAGGTTAAATAATTTTAGTTTGTAAACGTTTCGAATGAGAAAGGCTGTTTTTATCAGAAAAAGAAAAGAAAAAATTAAAAAAAAAAAGAAAAAGAAAAAACTCACGCGCTCTCCGTTCCCCACACCCAGCTCGTCCGAAGGGAGGAGAGAACCAGCCCCTAAGCTATAAATGGTAATTCCTATACGTAGACTAACTAAGCGTTACTCGAATTATACAATTGAAAAATCCTAGTCTTTCAGGGCAGGTTTATTGTTATGCTAATCTTATTGTTCTTATTGCCAGTGGGGAGTAGGGTCAACTCGCGCATGCATTCAATGTGATATCGCATTGCAAGCGAGTTTCATTCAAGACAACCCACACGTTGTAGGGGGTGCTTGTTCTATGCTTGGGATGGCACGTAAGACTGATCACTTTGTATTTAATAGCCAACGATACTTCCAGTTGTTGATTATTGCTGTTGCGTTTGAAATGCATGGATGCAGTGGAAACACTAGGGAAGAGTACCTAGAAAGGTTGCAGAGGCGCGCTGCTGCAATCATGGAAGGCAGAAAAAAAAAAGACAAAATAAATTAAATCTTACTTTCTCCTAATCCATAACTTATAGTTATAGTTATATCTTTATGTATGTAAACGCAATGTGATGTATGTTTTGTGCAGAGCCCCACTTAAACCAGCTATGTTGAACTGCAGGCATTCTAATTTCTGCTTAAATATTTATTCATAAATAAATAAATAAATAAATAAATAAATGAATATGTACAACATGGGATGTAAGGTTAAATAATTTTAGTTTGTAAACGTTTCGAATGAGAAAGGCTGTTTTTATCTGAAAAAGAAAAGAAAAAATTAAAAAAATAAATAAAAAACTCACGCGCTCTCCGTTCCCCACACCCAGCTCGTCCGAAGGGAGGAGAGAACCAGCCCCTAAGCTATAAATGGTAATTCCTATACGTAGACTAACTAAGCGTCACTCGATTTATACAATTGAAAAATCCTAGTCTTTCAGGGCAGGTTTATTGTTATGCTAATCTTATTGTACTTATTCCCAGTGGGGAGTAGGGTCAACTCGCGCATGCATTCAATGTGATATCGCATTGCAAGCGAGTTTCATCCAAGACAACCCACACGTTGTAGGGGGTGCTTGTTCTATGCTTCGGATGGCACGTAAGACTGATCACTTTGTATTTAATAGCCAACGATACTTCCAGTTGTTGATTATTGCTCTTGCGTTTGAAATGCATGGATGCAGTGGAAACACTAGGAAAGAGTACCTAGACAGGTTGCAGAGGCGCGCTGCTGCAATCATGGAAGGCAGAAAAAAAAAAGACAAAATAAATTAAATCTAACTTTCTCCTCATCCTTTTGGCAGAAATTTTCCGTAGAATTGTATGCTGGTATACAAATGCCTAAATAGTCTAGCCCGGGCATGCATATACCTATTAAATGAGCAGTTCCGATTTTCTAGTCAATTCCATTATTACAATACTAGAAGCAAAGATCTGCAGCTTCGCTTACCGTTAGCAAGAACTGCTAAGTACCAATCTTCGCCAAATTTTGAATCTTCTTTTCACTAAAACGGAGCAAAAACATGGAATTCCCTACCTAATATCTCAGCTTTGTTGCCTTTAGGCACTTACTGAGTCCTTTTTTCGTAACTAAACACGGTTCTTAGTATTTTCATTAGTATATATTAATTTATCTATATACATTCATAATCATTTATAGTTATAGTTATATCTTTATGTATGTAAACGCAATGTGATGTATGTTTTGTGCAGAGCCCCACTTAAACCAGCTATGTTGAACTGCAGGCATTCTAATTTCTGCTTAAATATTTATTCATAAATAAATAAATAAATGAATATGTACAACATGGGATGTAAGGTTAAATAATTTTAGTTTGTAAACGTTTCGAATGAGAAAGGCTGTTTTTATCTGAAAAAGAAAAGAAAAAATTAAAAAAATAAATAAAAAACTCACGCGCTCTCCGTTCCCCACACCCAGCTCGTCCGAAGGGAGGAGAGAACCAGCCCCTAAGCTATAAATGGTAATTCCTATACGTAGACTAACTAAGCGTCACTCGATTTATACAATTGAAAAATCCTAGTCTTTCAGGGCAGGTTTATTGTTATGCTAATCTTATTGTACTTATTCCCAGTGGGGAGTAGGGTCAACTCGCGCATGCATTCAATGTGATATCGCATTGCAAGCGAGTTTCATCCAAGACAACCCACACGTTGTAGGGGGTGCTTGTTCTATGCTTCGGATGGCACGTAAGACTGATCACTTTGTATTTAATAGCCAACGATACTTCCAGTTGTTGATTATTGCTCTTGCGTTTGAAATGCATGGATGCAGTGGAAACACTAGGAAAGAGTACCTAGACAGGTTGCAGAGGCGCGCTGCTGCAATCATGGAAGGCAGAAAAAAAAAGACAAAATAAATTAAATCTAACTTTCTCCTCATCCTTTTGGCAGAAATTTTCCGTAGAATTGTATGCTGGTATACAAATGCCTAAATAGTCTAGCCCGGGCATGCATATACCTATTAAATGAGCAGTTCCGATTTTCTAGTCAATTCCATTATTACAATACTAGAAGCAAAGATCTGCAGCTTCTCTTACCGTTAGCAAGAACTGCTAAGTACCAATCTTCGCCAAATTTTGAATCTTCTTTTCACTAAAACGGAGCAAAAACATGGAATTCCCTACCTAATATCTCAGCTTTGTTGCCTTTAGGCACTTACTGAGTCCTTTTTTCGTAACTAAACACGGTTCTTAGTATTTTCATTAGTGTATATTAATTTATCTATATACATTCATAATCATTTATAGTTATAGTTATATCTTTATGTATGTAAACGCAATGTGATGTATGTTTTGTGCAGAGCCCCACTTAAACCAGCTATGTTGAACTGCAGGCATTCTAATTTCTGCTTAAATATTTATTCATAAATAAATAAATAAATGAATATGTACAACATGGGATGTAAAGGTTAAATAATTTTAGTTTGTAAACGTTTCGAATGAGAAAGGCTGTTTTTATCTGAAAAAGAAAAGAAAAAATTAAAAAAAAAAAAAGAAAAACCTCACGCGCTCTCCGTTCCCCACACCCAGCTCGTCCGAAGGGAGGAGAGAACCAGCCCCTAAGCTATAAATGGTAATTCCTATACGTAGACTAACTAAGCGTCACTCGATTTATACAATTGAAAAATCCTAGTCTTTCAGGGCAGGTTTATTGTTATGCTAATCTTATTGTTCTTATTCCCAGTGGGGAGTAGGGTCAACTCGCGCATGCATTCAATGTGATATCGCATTGCAAGCGAGTTTCATCCAAGACAACCCACACGTTGTAGGGGGTGCTTGTTCTATGCTTGGGATGGCACGTAAGACTGATCACTTTGTATTTAATAGCCAACGATACTTCCAGTTGTTGATTATTGCTCTTGCGTTTGAAATGCATGGATGCAGTGGAAACACTAGGAAAGAGTACCTAGACAGGTTGCAGAGGCGCGCTGCTGCAATCATGGAAGGCAGAAAAAAAAAAGACAAAATAAATTAAATCTAACTTTCTCCTCATCCTTTTGGCAGAAATTTTCCGTAGAATTGTATGCTGGTATACAAATGCCTAAATAGTCTAGCCCGGGCATATACCTATTAAATGAGCAGTTCCGATTTTCTAGTCAATTCCATTATTACAATACTAGAAGCAAAGATCTGCAGCTTCGCTTACCGTTAGCAAGAACTGCTAAGTACCAATCTTCGCCAAATTTTGAATCTTCTTTTCACTAAAACGGAGCAAAAACATGGAATTCCCTACCTAATATCTCAGCTTTGTTGCCTTTAGGCACTTACTGAGTCCTTTTTTCGTAACTAAACACGGTTCTTAGTATTTTCATTAGTATATATTAATTTATCTAGATACATTCATAATCACTTATAGTTATAGTTATATCTTTATGTATGTAAACGCAATGTGATGTATGTTTTGTGCAGAGCCCCACTTAAACCAGCTATGTTGAACTGCAGGCATTCTAATTTCTGCTTAAATATTTATTCATAAATAAATAAATAAATGAATATGTACAACATGGGATGTAAGGTTAAATAATTTTAGTTTGTAAACGTTTCGAATGAGAAAGGCTGTTTTTATCTGAAAAAGAAAAGAAAAAATTAAAAAAAAAAAAAGAAAAAACTCACGCGCTCTCCGTTCCCCACACCCAGCTCGTCCGAAGGGAGGAGAGAACCAGCCCCTAAGCTATAAATGGTAATTCCTATACGTAGACTAACTAAGCGTCACTCGATTTATACAATTGAAAAATCCTAGTCTTTCAGGGCAGGTTTATTGTTATGCTAATCTTATTGTTCTTATTCCCAGTGGGGAGTAGGGTCAACTCGCGCATGCATTCAATGTGATATCGCATTGCAAGCGAGTTTCATCCAAGACAACCCACACGTTGTAGGGGGTGCTTGTTCTATGCTTGGGATGGCACGTAAGACTGATCACTTTGTATTTAATAGCCAACGATACTTCCAGTTGTTGATTATTGCTCTTGCGTTTGAAATGTATGGATGCAGTGGAAACACTAGGAAAGAGTACCTAGACAGGTTGCAGAGGCGCGCTGCTGCAATCATGGAAGGCAGAAAAAAAAAAGACAAAATAAATTAAATCTAACTTTCTCCTCATCCTTTTGGCAGAAATTTTCCGTAGAATTGTATGCTGGTATACAAATGCCTAAATAGTCTAGCCCGGGCATATACCTATTAAATGAGCAGTTCCGATTTTCTAGTCAATTCCATTATTACAATACTAGAAGCAAAGATCTGCAGCTTCGCTTACCGTTAGCAAGAACTGCTAAGTACCAATCTTCGCCAAATTTTGAATCTTCTTTTCACTAAAACGGAGCAAAAACATGGAATTCCCTACCTAATATCTCAGCTTTGTTGCCTTTAGGCACTTACTGAGTCCTTTTTTCGTAACTAAACACGGTTCTTAGTATTTTCATTAGTATATATTAATTTATCTAGATACATTCATAATCACTTATAGTTATAGTTATATCTTTATGTATGTAAACGCAATGTGATGTATGTTTTAATTGTGCAGAGCCCCACTTAAACCAGCTATGTTGAACTGCAGGCATTCTAATTTCTGCTTAAATATTTATTCATAAATAAATAAATAAATGAATATGTACAACATGGGATGTAAAGGTTAAATAATTTTAGTTTGTAAACGTTTCGAATGAGAAAGGCTGTTTTTATCAGAAAAAGAAAAGAAAAAATTAAAAAAAAAAGAAAAAGAAAAAACTCACGCGCTCTCCGTTCCCCACACCCAGCTCGTCCGAAGGGAGGAGAGAACCAGCCCCTAAGCTATAAATGGTAATTTCTATACGTAGACTAACTAAGCGTCAATCGATTTATACAATTGAAAAATCCTAGTCTTTCAGGGCAGGTTTATTGTTATGCTAATCTTATTGTTCTTATTCCCAGTGGGGAGTAGGGTCAACTCGCGCATGCATTCAATGTGATATCGCATTGCAAGCGAGTTTCATCCAAGACAACCCACACGTTGTAGGGGGTGCTTGTTCTATGCTTGGGATGGCACGTAAGACTGATCACTTTGTATTTAATAGCCAACGATACTTCCAGTTGTTGATTATTGCTCTTGCGTTTGAAATGCATGGATGCAGTGGAAACACTAGGAAAGAGTACCTAGACAGGTTGCAGAGGCACGCTGCTGCAATCATGGAAGGCAGAAAAAAAAAAGACAAAATAAATTAAATCTAACTTTCTCCTCATCCTTTTGGCAGAAATTTTCCGTAGAATTGTATGCTGGTATACAAATGCCTAAATAGTCTAGCCCGGGCATATACCTATTAAATGAGCAGTTCCGATTTTCTAGTCAATTCCATTATTACAATACTAGAAGCAAAGATCTGCAGCTTCGCTTACCGTTAGCAAGAACTGCTAAGTACCAATCTTCGCCAAATTTTGAATCTTCTTTTCACTAAAACGGAGCAAAAACATGGAATTCCCTACCTAATATCTCAGCTTTGTTGCCTTTAGGCACTTACTGAGTCCTTTTTTCGTAACTAAACACGGTTCTTAGTATTTTCATTAGTATATATTAATTTATCTAGATACATTCATAATCACTTATAGTTATAGTTATATATTCATGTATGTAAACGCAATGTGATGTATGTTTTGTGCAGAGCCCCACTTAAACCAGCTATGTTGAACTGCAGGCATTCTAATTTCTGCTTAAATATTTATTCATAAATAAATAAATAAATGAATATGTACAACATGGGATGTAAGGTTAAATAATTTTAGTTTGTAAACGTTTCGAATGAGAAAGGCTGTTTTTATCTGAAAAAGAAAAGAAAAAATTAAAAAAAAAAAAAGAAAAAAACTCACGCGCTCTCCGTTCCCCACACCCAGCTCGTCCGAAGGGAGGAGAGAACCAGCCCCTAAGCTATAAATGGTAATTCCTATACGTAGACTAACTAAGCGTCACTCGATTTATACAATTGAAAAATCCTAGTCTTTCAGGGCAGGTTTATTGTTATGCTAATCTTATTGTTCTTATTCCCAGTGGGGAGTAGGGTCAACTCGCGCATGCATTCAATGTGATATCGCATTGCAAGCGAGTTTCATCCAAGACAACCCACACGTTGTAGGGGGTGCTTGTTCTATGCTTGGGATGGCACGTAAGACTGATCACTTTGTATTTAATAGCCAACGATACTTCCAGTTGTTGATTATTGCTCTTGCGTTTGAAATGCATGGATGCAGTGGAAACACTAGAAAAGAGTACCTAGACAGGTTGCAGAGGCGCGCTGCTGCAATCATGGAAGGCAGAAAAAAAAAAGACAAAATAAATTAAATCTTACTTTCTCCTCATCCATAACTTATAGTTATAGTTATATCTTTATGTATGTAAACGCAATGTGATGTATGTTTTGTGCAGAGCCCCACTTAAACCAGCTATGTTGAACTGCAGGCATTCTAATTTCTGCTTAAATATTTATTCATAAATAAATAAATAAATAAATAAATGAATATGTACAACATGGGATGTAAGGTTAAATAATTTTAGTTTGTAAACGTTTCGAATGAGAAAGGCTGTTTTTATCTGAAAAAGAAAAGAAAAAATTAAAAAAAAAAAAGAAAAAACTCACGCGCTCTCCGTTCCCCACACCCAGCTCGTCCGAAGGGAGGAGAGAACCAGCCCCTAAGCTATAAATGGTAATTCCTATACGTAGACTAACTAAGCGTCACTCGATTTATACAATTGAAAAATCCTAGTCTTTCAGGGCAGGTTTATTGTTATGCTAATCTTATTGTTCTTATTCCCAGTGGGGAGTAGGGTCAACTCGCGCATGCATTCAATGTGATATCGCATTGCAAGCGAGTTTCATCCAAGACAACCCACACGTTGTAGGGGGTGCTTGTTCTATGCTTGGGATGGCACGTAAGACTGATCACTTTGTATTTAATAGCCAACGATACTTCCAGTTGTTGATTATTGCTCTTGCGTTTGAAATGCATGGATGCAGTGGAAACACTAGGAAAGAGTACCTAGACAGGTTGCAGAGGCGCGCTGCTGCAATCATGGAAGGCAGAAAAAAAAAAGACAAAATAAATTAAATCTAACTTTCTCCTCATCCTTTTGGCAGAAATTTTCCGTAGAATTGTATGCTGGTATACAAATGCCTAAATAGTCTAGCCCGGGCATATACCTATTAAATGAGCAGTTCCGATTTTCTAGTCAATTCCATTATTACAATACTAGAAGCAAAGATCTGCAGCTTCGCTTACCGTTAGCAAGAACTGCTAAGTACCAATCTTCGCCAAATTTTGAATCTTCTTTTCACTAAAACGGAGCAAAAACATGGAATTCCCTACCTAATATCTCAGCTTTGTTGCCTTTAGGCACTTACTGAGTCCTTTTTTCGTAACTAAACACGGTTCTTAGTATTTTCATTAGTATATATTAATTTATCTAGATACATTCATAATCACTTATAGTTATAGTTATATCTTTATGTATGTAAACGCAATGTGATGTATGTTTTGTGCAGAGCCCCACTTAAACCAGCTATGTTGAACTGCAGGCATTCTAATTTCTGCTTAAATATTTATTCATAAATAAATAAATAAATGAATATGTACAACATGGGATGTAAGGTTAAATAATTTTAGTTTGTAAACGTTTCGAATGAGAAAGGCTGTTTTTATCTGAAAAAGAAAAGAAAAAATTAAAAAAATAAATAAAAAACTCACGCGCTCTCCGTTCCCCACACCCAGCTCGTCCGAAGGGAGGAGAGAACCAGCCCCTAAGCTATAAATGGTAATTCCTATACGTAGACTAACTAAGCGTCACTCGATTTATACAATTGAAAAATCCTAGTCTTTCAGGGCAGGTTTATTGTTATGCTAATCTTATTGTTCTTATTCCCAGTGGGGAGTAGGGTCAACTCGCGCATGCATTCAATGTGATATCGCATTGCAAGCGAGTTTCATCCAAGACAACCCACACGTTGTAGGGGGTGCTTGTTCTATGCTTGGGATGGCACGTAAGACTGATCACTTTGTATTTAATAGCCAACGATACTTCCAGTTGTTGATTATTGCTCTTGCGTTTGAAATGTATGGATGCAGTGGAAACACTAGGAAAGAGTACCTAGACAGGTTGCAGAGGCGCGCTGCTGCAATCATGGAAGGCAGAAAAAAAAAAGACAAAATAAATTAAATCTAACTTTCTCCTCATCCTTTTGGCAGAAATTTTCCGTAGAATTGTATGCTGGTATACAAATGCCTAAATAGTCTAGCCCGGGCATATACCTATTAAATGAGCAGTTCCGATTTTCTAGTCAATTCCATTATTACAATACTAGAAGCAAAGATCTGCAGCTTCGCTTACCGTTAGCAAGAACTGCTAAGTACCAATCTTCGCCAAATTTTGAATCTTCTTTTCACTAAAACGGAGCAAAAACATGGAATTCCCTACCTAATATCTCAGCTTTGTTGCCTTTAGGCACTTACTGAGTCCTTTTTTCGTAACTAAACACGGTTCTTAGTATTTTCATTAGTATATATTAATTTATCTAGATACATTCATAATCACTTATAGTTATAGTTATATCTTTATGTATGTAAACGCAATGTGATGTATGTTTTGTGCAGAGCCCCACTTAAACCAGCTATGTTGAACTGCAGGCATTCTAATTTCTGCTTAAATATTTATTCATAAATAAATAAATAAATGAATATGTACAACATGGGATGTAAAGGTTAAATAATTTTAGTTTGTAAACGTTTCGAATGAGAAAGGCTGTTTTTATCAGAAAAAGAAAAGAAAAAAGAAAAAAGAAAAAACTCACGCGCTCTCCGTTCCCCACACCAAGCTCGTCCGAAGGGAGGAGAGAACCAGCCCCTAAGCTATAAATGGTAATTCCTATACGTAGACTAACTAAGCGTCACTCGATTTATACAATTGAAAAATCCTAGTCTTTCAGGG
This sequence comes from Metridium senile, assembly GCA_949775045.1. Classification (NCBI taxonomy): domain Eukaryota; kingdom Metazoa; phylum Cnidaria; class Anthozoa; order Actiniaria; family Metridiidae; genus Metridium; species Metridium senile. The sequence continues at coordinate 5,947,850 of OX459099.1, read as the reverse complement.
CAGGTTTATTGTTATGCTAATCTTATTGTTCTTATTCCCAGTGGGGAGTAGGGTCAACTCGCGCATGCATTCAATGTGATATCGCATTGCAAGCGAGTTTCATCCAAGACAACCCACACGTTGTAGGGGGTGCTTGTTCTATGCTTGGGATGGCACGTAAGACTGATCACTTTGTATTTAATAGCCAACGATACTTCCAGTTGTTGATTATTGCTCTTGCGTTTGAAATGTATGGATGCAGTGGAAACACTAGGAAAGAGTACCTAGACAGGTTGCAGAGGCGCGCTGCTGCAATCATGGAAGGCAGAAAAAAAAAAGACAAAATAAATTAAATCTAACTTTCTCCTCATCCTTTTGGCAGAAATTTTCCGTAGAATTGTATGCTGGTATACAAATGCCTAAATAGTCTAGCCCGGGCATATACCTATTAAATGAGCAGTTCCGATTTTCTAGTCAATTCCATTATTACAATACTAGAAGCAAAGATCTGCAGCTTCGCTTACCGTTAGCAAGAACTGCTAAGTACCAATCTTCGCCAAATTTTGAATCTTCTTTTCACTAAAACGGAGCAAAAACATGGAATTCCCTACCTAATATCTCGGCTTTGTTGCCTTTAGGCACTTACTGAGTCCTTTTTTCGTAACTAAACACGGTTCTTAGTATTTTCATTAGTATATATTAATTTATCTAGATACATTCATAATCACTTATAGTTATAGTTATATCTTTATGTATGTAAACGCAATGTGATGTATGTTTTGTGCAGAGCCCCACTTAAACCAGCTATGTTGAACTGCAGGCATTCTAATTTCTGCTTAAATATTTATTCATAAATAAATAAATAAATGAATATGTACAACATGGGATGTAAGGTTAAATAATTTTAGTTTGTAAACGTTTCGAATGAGAAAGGCTGTTTTTATCTGAAAAAGAAAAGAAAAAATTAAAAAAAAAAAAGAAAAAACTCACGCGCTCTCCGTTCCCCACACCCAGCTCGTCCGAAGGGAGGAGAGAACCAGCCCCTAAGCTATAAATGGTAATTCCTATACGTAGACTAACTAAGCGTCACTCGATTTATACAATTGAAAAATCCTAGTCTTTCAGGGCAGGTTTATTGTTATGCTAATCTTATTGTTCTTATTCCCAGTGGGGAGTAGGGTCAACTCGCGCATGCATTCAATGTGATATCGCATTGCAAGCGAGTTTCATCCAAGACAACCCACACGTTGTAGGGGGTGCTTGTTCTATGCTTGGGATGGCACGTAAGACTGATCACTTTGTATTTAATAGCCAACGATACTTCCAGTTGTTGATTATTGCTCTTGCGTTTGAAATGTATGGATGCAGTGGAAACACTAGGAAAGAGTACCTAGACAGGTTGCAGAGGCGCGCTGCTGCAATCATGGAAGGCAGAAAAAAAAAAGACAAAATAAATTAAATCTAACTTTCTCCTCATCCTTTTGGCAGAAATTTTCCGTAGAATTGTATGCTGGTATACAAATGCCTAAATAGTCTAGCCCGGGCATATACCTATTAAATGAGCAGTTCCGATTTTCTAGTCAATTCCATTATTACAATACTAGAAGCAAAGATCTGCAGCTTCGCTTACCGTTAGCAAGAACTGCTAAGTACCAATCTTCGCCAAATTTTGAATCTTCTTTTCACTAAAACGGAGCAAAAACATGGAATTCCCTACCTAATATCTCAGCTTTGTTGCCTTTAGGCACTTACAGAGTCCTTTTTTCGTAACTAAACACGGTTCTTAGTATTTTCATTAGTATATATTAATTTATCTAGATACATTCATAATCACTTATAGTTATAGTTATATCTTTATGTATGTAAACGCAATGTGATGTATGTTTTGTGCAGAGCCCCACTTAAACCAGCTATGTTGAACTGCAGGCATTCTAATTTCTGCTTAAATATTTATTCATAAATAAATAAATAAATGAATATGTACAACATGGGATGTAAAGGTTAAATAATTTTAGTTTGTAAACGTTTCGAATGAGAAAGGCTGTTTTTATCAGAAAAAGAAAAGAAAAAAGAAAAAAAAAAAAAAGAAAAAACTCACGCGCTCTCCGTTCCCCACACCAAGCTCGTCCGAAGGGAGGAGAGAACCAGCCCCTAAGCTATAAATGGTAATTCCTATACGTAGACTAACTAAGCGTCACTCGATTTATACAATTGAAAAATCCTAGTCTTTCAGGGCAGGTTTATTGTTATGCTAATCTTATTGTTCTTATTCCCAGTGGGGAGTAGGGTCAACTCGCGCATGCATTCAATGTGATATCGCATTGCAAGCGAGTTTCATCCAAGACAACCCACACGTTGTAGGGGTTGCTTGTTCTATGCTTCGGATGGCACGTAAGACTGATCACTTTGTATTTAATAGCCAACGATACTTCCAGTTGTTGATTATTGCTCTTGCGTTTGAAATGCATGGATGCAGTGGAAACACTAGGAAAGAGTACCTAGACAGGTTGCAGAGGCGCGCTGCTGCAATCATGGAAGGCAGAAAAAAAAAAGACAAAATAAATTAAATCTTACTTTCTCCTCATCCATAACTTATAGTTATAGTTATATCTTTATGTATGTAAACGCAATGTGATGTATGTTTTGTGCAGAGCCCCACTTAAACCAGCTATGTTGAACTGCAGGCATTCTAATTTCTGCTTAAATATTTATTCATAAATAAATAAATAAATGAATATGTACAACATGGGATGTAAAGGTTAAATAATTTTAGTTTGTAAACGTTTCGAATGAGAAAGGCTGTTTTTATCAGAAAAAGAAAAGAAAAAATTAAAAAAAAAAAGAAAAAGAAAAAACTCACGCGCTCTCCGTTCCCCACACCCAGCTCGTCCGAAGGGAGGAGAGAACCAGCCCCTAAGCTATAAATGGTAATTTCTATACGTAGACTAACTAAGCGTCAATCGATTTATACAATTGAAAAATCCTAGTCTTTCAGGGCAGGTTTATTGTTATGCTAATCTTATTGTTCTTATTCCCAGTGGGGAGTAGGGTCAACTCGCGCATGCATTCAATGTGATATCGCATTGCAAGCGAGTTTCATCCAAGACAACCCACACGTTGTAGGGGGTGCTTGTTCTATGCTTGGGATGGCACGTAAGACTGATCACTTTGTATTTAATAGCCAACGATACTTCCAGTTGTTGATTATTGCTCTTGCGTTTGAAATGCATGGATGCAGTGGAAACACTAGGAAAGAGTACCTAGACAGGTTGCAGAGGCACGCTGCTGCAATCATGGAAGGCAGAAAAAAAAAAGACAAAATAAATTAAATCTAACTTTCTCCTCATCCTTTTGGCAGAAATTTTCCGTAGAATTGTATGCTGGTATACAAATGCCTAAATAGTCTAGCCCGGGCATATACCTATTAAATGAGCAGTTCCGATTTTCTAGTCAATTCCATTATTACAATACTAGAAGCAAAGATCTGCAGCTTCGCTTACCGTTAGCAAGAACTGCTAAGTACCAATCTTCGCCAAATTTTGAATCTTCTTTTCACTAAAACGGAGCAAAAACATGGAATTCCCTACCTAATATCTCAGCTTTGTTGCCTTTAGGCACTTACTGAGCCTTTTTTCGTAACTAAACACGGTTCTTAGTATTTTCATTAGTATATATTAATTTATCTAGATACATTCATAATCACTTATAGTTATAGTTATATATTCATGTATGTAAACGCAATGTGATGTATGTTTTGTGCAGAGCCCCACTTAAACCAGCTATGTTGAACTGCAGGCATTCTAATTTCTGCTTAAATATTTATTCATAAATAAATAAATAAATGAATATGTACAACATGGGATGTAAGGTTAAATAATTTTAGTTTGTAAACGTTTCGAATGAGAAAGGCTGTTTTTATCTGAAAAAGAAAAGAAAAAATTAAAAAAAAAAAAAGAAAAAAACTCACGCGCTCTCCGTTCCCCACACCCAGCTCGTCCGAAGGGAGGAGAGAACCAGCCCCTAAGCTATAAATGGTAATTCCTATACGTAGACTAACTAAGCGTCACTCGATTTATACAATTGAAAAATCCTAGTCTTTCAGGGCAGGTTTATTGTTATGCTAATCTTATTGTTCTTATTCCCAGTGGGGAGTAGGGTCAACTCGCGCATGCATTCAATGTGATATCGCATTGCAAGCGAGTTTCATCCAAGACAACCCACACGTTGTAGGGGGTGCTTGTTCTATGCTTGGGATGGCACGTAAGACTGATCACTTTGTATTTAATAGCCAACGATACTTCCAGTTGTTGATTATTGCTCTTGCGTTTGAAATGCATGGATGCAGTGGAAACACTAGGAAAGAGTACCTAGACAGGTTGCAGAGGCGCGCTGCTGCAATCATGGAAGGCAGAAAAAAAAAAGACAAAATAAATTAAATCTTACTTTCTCCTCATCCATAACTTATAGTTATAGTTATATCTTTATGTATGTAAACGCAATGTGATGTATGTTTTGTGCAGAGCCCCACTTAAACCAGCTATGTTGAACTGCAGGCATTCTAATTTCTGCTTAAATATTTATTCATAAATAAATAAATAAATAAATAAATAAATGAATATGTACAACATGGGATGTAAGGTTAAATAATTTTAGTTTGTAAACGTTTCGAATGAGAAAGGCTGTTTTTATCTGAAAAAGAAAAGAAAAAATTAAAAAAAAAAAAGAAAAAACTCACGCGCTCTCCGTTCCCCACACCCAGCTCGTCCGAAGGGAGGAGAGAACCAGCCCCTAAGCTATAAATGGTAATTCCTATACGTAGACTAACTAAGCGTCACTCGATTTATACAATTGAAAAATCCTAGTCTTTCAGGGCAGGTTTATTGTTATGCTAATCTTATTGTTCTTATTCCCAGTGGGGAGTAGGGTCAACTCGCGCATGCATTCAATGTGATATCGCATTGCAAGCGAGTTTCATCCAAGACAACCCACACGTTGTAGGGGGTGCTTGTTCTATGCTTGGGATGGCACGTAAGACTGATCACTTTGTATTTAATAGCCAACGATACTTCCAGTTGTTGATTATTGCTCTTGCGTTTGAAATGTATGGATGCAGTGGAAACACTAGGAAAGAGTACCTAGACAGGTTGCAGAGGCGCGCTGCTGCAATCATGGAAGGCAGAAAAAAAAAAGACAAAATAAATTAAATCTAACTTTCTCCTCATCCTTTTGGCAGAAATTTTCCGTAGAATTGTATGCTGGTATACAAATGCCTAAATAGTCTAGCCCGGGCATATACCTATTAAATGAGCAGTTCCGATTTTCTAGTCAATTCCATTATTACAATACTAGAAGCAAAGATCTGCAGCTTCGCTTACCGTTAGCAAGAACTGCTAAGTACCAATCTTCGCCAAATTTTGAATCTTCTTTTCACTAAAACGGAGCAAAAACATGGAATTCCCTACCTAATATCTCGGCTTTGTTGCCTTTAGGCACTTACTGAGTCCTTTTTTCGTAACTAAACACGGTTCTTAGTATTTTCATTAGTATATATTAATTTATCTAGATACATTCATAATCACTTATAGTTATAGTTATATCTTTATGTATGTAAACGCAATGTGATGTATGTTTTGTGCAGAGCCCCACTTAAACCAGCTATGTTGAACTGCAGGCATTCTAATTTCTGCTTAAATATTTATTCATAAATAAATAAATAAATGAATATGTACAACATGGGATGTAAGGTTAAATAATTTTAGTTTGTAAACGTTTCGAATGAGAAAGGCTGTTTTTATCTGAAAAAGAAAAGAAAAAATTAAAAAAAAAAAAAGAAAAAACTCACGCGCTCTCCGTTCCCCACACCCAGCTCGTCCGAAGGGAGGAGAGAACCAGCCCCTAAGCTATAAATGGTAATTCCTATACGTAGACTAACTAAGCGTCACTCGATTTATACAATTGAAAAATCCTAGTCTTTCAGGGCAGGTTTATTGTTATGCTAATCTTATTGTTCTTATTCCCAGTGGGGAGTAGGGTCAACTCGCGCATGCATTCAATGTGATATCGCATTGCAAGCGAGTTTCATCCAAGACAACCCACACGTTGTAGGGGGTGCTTGTTCTATGCTTGGGATGGCACGTAAGACTGATCACTTTGTATTTAATAGCCAACGATACTTCCAGTTGTTGATTATTGCTCTTGCGTTTGAAATGTATGGATGCAGTGGAAACACTAGGAAAGAGTACCTAGACAGGTTGCAGAGGCGCGCTGCTGCAATCATGGAAGGCAGAAAAAAAAAAGACAAAATAAATTAAATCTAACTTTCTCCTCATCCTTTTGGCAGAAATTTTCCGTAGAATTGTATGCTGGTATACAAATGCCTAAATAGTCTAGCCCGGGCATATACCTATTAAATGAGCAGTTCCGATTTTCTAGTCAATTCCATTATTACAATACTAGAAGCAAAGATCTGCAGCTTCGCTTACCGTTAGCAAGAACTGCTAAGTACCAATCTTCGCCAAATTTTGAATCTTCTTTTCACTAAAACGGAGCAAAAACATGGAATTCCCTACCTAATATCTCAGCTTTGTTGCCTTTAGGCACTTACTGAGTCCTTTTTTCGTAACTAAACACGGTTCTTAGTATTTTCATTAGTATATATTAATTTATCTAGATACATTCATAATCACTTATAGTTATAGTTATATCTTTATGTATGTAAACGCAATGTGATGTATGTTTTGTGCAGAGCCCCACTTAAACCAGCTATGTTGAACTGCAGGCATTCTAATTTCTGCTTAAATATTTATTCATAAATAAATAAATAAATGAATATGTACAACATGGGATGTAAGGTTAAATAATTTTAGTTTGTAAACGTTTCGAATGAGAAAGGCTGTTTTTATCTGAAAAAGAAAAGAAAAAATTAAAAAAAAAAAAAGAAAAAACTCACGCGCTCTCCGTTCCCCACACCCAGCTCGTCCGAAGGGAGGAGAGAACCAGCCCCTAAGCTATAAATGGTAATTCCTATACGTAGACTAACTAAGCGTCACTCGATTTATACAATTGAAAAATCCTAGTCTTTCAGGGCAGGTTTATTGTTATGCTAATCTTATTGTTCTTATTCCCAGTGGGGAGTAGGGTCAACTCGCGCATGCATTCAATGTGATATCGCATTGCAAGCGAGTTTCATCCAAGACAACCCACACGTTGTAGGGGGTGCTTGTTCTATGCTTGGGATGGCACGTAAGACTGATCACTTTGTATTTAATAGCCAACGATACTTCCAGTTGTTGATTATTGCTCTTGCGTTTGAAATGTATGGATGCAGTGGAAACACTAGGAAAGAGTACCTAGACAGGTTGCAGAGGCGCGCTGCTGCAATCATGGAAGGCAGAAAAAAAAAAGACAAAATAAATTAAATCTAACTTTCTCCTCATCCTTTTGGCAGAAATTTTCCGTAGAATTGTATGCTGGTATACAAATGCCTAAATAGTCTAGCCCGGGCATATACCTATTAAATGAGCAGTTCCGATTTTCTAGTCAATTCCATTATTACAATACTAGAAGCAAAGATCTGCAGCTTCGCTTACCGTTAGCAAGAACTGCTAAGTACCAATCTTCGCCAAATTTTGAATCTTCTTTTCACTAAAACGGAGCAAAAACATGGAATTCCCTACCTAATATCTCAGCTTTGTTGCCTTTAGGCACTTACTGAGTCCTTTTTTCGTAACTAAACACGGTTCTTAGTATTTTCATTAGTATATATTAATTTATCTAGATACATTCATAATCACTTATAGTTATAGTTATATCTTTATGTATGTAAACGCAATGTGATGTATGTTTTGTGCAGAGCCCCACTTAAACCAGCTATGTTGAACTGCAGGCATTCTAATTTCTGCTTAAATATTTATTCATAAATAAATAAATAAATGAATATGTACAACATGGGATGTAAAGGTTAAATAATTTTAGTTTGTAAACGTTTCGAATGAGAAAGGCTGTTTTTATCAGAAAAAGAAAAGAAAAAAGAAAAAAAAAAAAAAGAAAAAACTCACGCGCTCTCCGTTCCCCACACCCAGCTCGTCCGAAGGGAGGAGAGAACCAGCCCCTAAGCTATAAATGGTAATTCCTATACGTAGACTAACTAAGCGTCACTCGATTTATACAATTGAAAAATCCTAGTCTTTCAGGGCAGGTTTATTGTTATGCTAATCTTATTGTTCTTATTCCCAGTGGGGAGTAGGGTCAACTCGCGCATGCATTCAATGTGATATCGCATTGCAAGCGAGTTTCATCCAAGACAACCCACACGTTGTAGGGGTTGCTTGTTCTATGCTTCGGATGGCACGTAAGACTGATCACTTTGTATTTAATAGCCAACGATACTTCCAGTTGTTGATTATTGCTCTTGCGTTTGAAATGCATGGATGCAGTGGAAACACTAGGAAAGAGTACCTAGACAGGTTGCAGAGGCGCGCTGCTGCAATCATGGAAGGCAGAAAAAAAAAAGACAAAATAAATTAAATCTTACTTTCTCCTCATCCATAACTTATAGTTATAGTTATATCTTTATGTATGTAAACGCAATGTGATGTATGTTTTAATTGTGCAGAGCCCCACTTAAACCAGCTATGTTGAACTGCAGGCATTCTAATTTCTGCTTAAATATTTATTCATAAATAAATAAATAAATGAATATGTACAACATGGGATGTAAAGGTTAAATAATTTTAGTTTGTAAACGTTTCGAATGAGAAAGGCTGTTTTTATCAGAAAAAGAAAAGAAAAAATTAAAAAAAAAAAGAAAAAGAAAAAACTCACGCGCTCTCCGTTCCCCACACCCAGCTCGTCCGAAGGGAGGAGAGAACCAGCCCCTAAGCTATAAATGGTAATTTCTATACGTAGACTAACTAAGCGTCAATCGATTTATACAATTGAAAAATCCTAGTCTTTCAGGGCAGGTTTATTGTTATGCTAATCTTATTGTTCTTATTCCCAGTGGGGAGTAGGGTCAACTCGCGCATGCATTCAATGTGATATCGCATTGCAAGCGAGTTTCATCCAAGACAACCCACACGTTGTAGGGGGTGCTTGTTCTATGCTTGGGATGGCACGTAAGACTGATCACTTTGTATTTAATAGCCAACGATACTTCCAGTTGTTGATTATTGCTCTTGCGTTTGAAATGCATGGATGCAGTGGAAACACTAGGAAAGAGTACCTAGACAGGTTGCAGAGGCACGCTGCTGCAATCATGGAAGGCAGAAAAAAAAAAGACAAAATAAATTAAATCTAACTTTCTCCTCATCCTTTTGGCAGAAATTTTCCGTAGAATTGTATGCTGGTATACAAATGCCTAAATAGTCTAGCCCGGGCATATACCTATTAAATGAGCAGTTCCGATTTTCTAGTCAATTCCATTATTACAATACTAGAAGCAAAGATCTGCAGCTTCGCTTACCGTTAGCAAGAACTGCTAAGTACCAATCTTCGCCAAATTTTGAATCTTCTTTTCACTAAAACGGAGCAAAAACATGGAATTCCCTACCTAATATCTCAGCTTTGTTGCCTTTAGGCACTTACTGAGCCTTTTTTCGTAACTAAACACGGTTCTTAGTATTTTCATTAGTATATATTAATTTATCTAGATACATTCATAATCACTTATAGTTATAGTTATATCTTTATGTATGTAAACGCAATGTGATGTATGTTTTGTGCAGAGCCCCACTTAAACCAGCTATGTTGAACTGCAGGCATTCTAATTTCTGCTTAAATATTTATTCATAAATAAATAAATAAATGAATATGTACAACATGGGATGTAAGGTTAAATAATTTTAGTTTGTAAACGTTTCGAATGAGAAAGGCTGTTTTTATCTGAAAAAGAAAAGAAAAAATTAAAAAAAAAAAAAGAAAAAAACTCACGCGCTCTCCGTTCCCCACACCCAGCTCGTCCGAAGGGAGGAGAGAACCAGCCCCTAAGCTATAAATGGTAATTCCTATACGTAGACTAACTAAGCGTCACTCGATTTATACAATTGAAAAATCCTAGTCTTTCAGGGCAGGTTTATTGTTATGCTAATCTTATTGTTCTTATTCCCAGTGGGGAGTAGGGTCAACTCGCGCATGCATTCAATGTGATATCGCATTGCAAGCGAGTTTCATCCAAGACAACCCACACGTTGTAGGGGGTGCTTGTTCTATGCTTGGGATGGCACGTAAGACTGATCACTTTGTATTTAATAGCCAACGATACTTCCAGTTGTTGATTATTGCTCTTGCGTTTGAAATGCATGGATGCAGTGGAAACACTAGGAAAGAGTACCTAGACAGGTTGCAGAGGCGCGCTGCTGCAATCATGGAAGGCAGAAAAAAAAAAGACAAAATAAATTAAATCTTACTTTCTCCTCATCCATAACTTATAGTTATAGTTATATCTTTATGTATGTAAACGCAATGTGATGTATGTTTTGTGCAGAGCCCCACTTAAACCAGCTATGTTGAACTGCAGGCATTCTAATTTCTGCTTAAATATTTATTCATAAATAAATAAATAAATAAATAAATGAATATGTACAACATGGGATGTAAGGTTAAATAATTTTAGTTTGTAAACGTTTCGAATGAGAAAGGCTGTTTTTATCTGAAAAAGAAAAGAAAAAATTAAAAAAAAAAAAGAAAAAACTCACGCGCTCTCCGTTCCCCACACCCAGCTCGTCCGAAGGGAGGAGAGAACCAGCCCCTAAGCTATAAATGGTAATTCCTATACGTAGACTAACTAAGCGTCACTCGATTTATACAATTGAAAAATCCTAGTCTTTCAGGGCAGGTTTATTGTTATGCTAATCTTATTGTTCTTATTCCCAGTGGGGAGCACAGGCAGCCCAAGCTCTGAATTACGTCATTGAATATGCTTGTATATCGGTGAATAAAGACTCGAATTACAACAGTTTCAGTGTCTTCACTTTATTCTTCAGTATGTTCACTTCATAATTTGAATAAAATACAAACTTTGTGGCAAGCTGTTCTATGAATGTTATATTGTCTATGTGTGTCGTTTTTTACGCGAAAAACGACTTATTTAGGGGTGAAATTGAAGTTTTAGTTTGACCTACCTCCCCACTTCTTATTAGTAAGTGGGGAGGTAGGTCAAACTAAAACTTCAATTTCACCCCTAAATAAGTCGTTTTTCGCGTAAAAAACGACACACATAGACAATATAACATTCATAGAACAGCTTGCCACAAAGTTTGTATTTTATTCAAATTATGAAGTGAACATACTGAAGAATAAAGTGAAGACACTGAAACTGTTGTAATTCGAGTCTTTATTCACCGATATACAAGCATATTCAATGACGTAATTCAGAGCTTGGGCTGCCTGTGTGGGGAGTAGGGTCAACTCGCGCATGCATTCAATGTGATATCGTATTGCAAGCGAGTTTCATCCAAGACAACCCACACGTTGTAGGGGGTGCTTGTTTTATGCTTCGGATGGCACGTAAGACTGATCACTTTGTATTTAATACCCACTAAAAAATATACCGTTAAATATGTAACGAAAATTTGTTACGGTAACTATTTTTAAAATTATGTAAAAAATTAAGACGAAATATTTTCGATTTCAGCTTTTTTATAGGTAAAAACACCGTACCAAAACTCAGGATGTGCTTTGAAACTGATTGGAATTATTTGATTTTTAGACGAAATAGCGATGTTTTGAACGCGTTAAAACTCAAAAAGGCGTCAAACTATCATATGGACGTTTTCAAATTAATAGATTTTGGATCTTATTATTTGATAGTTAGAAATACCGCACTAAAACTCAGGATGTGTTGGCAAATATTGGCATCAATTATTTTTGCGCAAATTTTTGTGAAAAATACCCTACGAAATTCGCAGCAAGAGCTAGCGGTGAATTAAAGATCAGAAACATTTAATGACAATACCGTCACATATATTAAAAAATTCATGAATAATTAATTAGGGTTTTGACCAATCAAATTTATGAAATCAATTCTACTGGGAACCTTGTAAACCCCATACAAACTTAAAGCACGGGGAGGGCTTGAAGAGTTTGCAGGGAAAGCCAGGGGTGAATGAATCAACACAATGAAAATGCAAATTGGTTATAATCACTAGTGGTTGTTAACAAAACAGTATACAGCCACTAGTGGTTGTTAATAAAACAGTATACAAAACCTACCCAGTGACATTAAAATAAATAGAGAAACGACAACATGTACAACAAGAATTTTTGATTTATTTAATTTTTCAAAGTTCAACTATGTTACTTCCTCCAAAAATTATTACATCCATTAAACACACAGTTTTGAAATACTGGTCTTACTGTAGTAGAAGTTGAAGTACACGTGCTGCTTTGTGCACTGAAATTTGAATTACTACAATCTGGAATATCTAACATTCCTAACAATTCATCTGGTACATCAAAATGTCCAAAATCATTCGACAAAAAATCTTCGTTTTCATTGATTTGCTTATTTGTTTCTGGCAAGTTCTCGTTCAATACCGAGGATCCAGATTGTCCTAAGACATTACTGGGGATATCTAGCATTCTTAGAAATTCATCTGATACATCAAAATTTACAAATTCTTCAAGCAAAGGTTCTCCTATCTTATTAGATTGCGTTTCCTTCTTTTCTAAGAAGCCTTTATTAGATTCAGTGGAGCTTGGTGCTCCTAGGACATTACTAACAAATGTTGTCTGTTCATCACTTGCCTTCTCGTAGCGAAATAAAGAATCAGACTTATGCCCGGTACGTTCACGGATTTGTTTCTCGTTTACTGAATGTTGAAAAAGCCGACTAGCACATGTTATTCGTAAACAGTGCGAGGTTTTTCTTTCCAAACCTGCTCTAGCACACAATTTATCAGGCAAAATCTTATTCAAACTATTTATACCAATTGCGCTCTTTTCATAGCTAAAAGAGCCATTACGTTGTGGCCTAAAATATAAGGCATCTGGTTTTTCCTTTACACATTCAGTGATTTTGCTTAGATACAATCTATATAAGCTTTGTAAACAACGCGAATGATTCTCGCCAATTTCATGACACTTGTGCTTAATTACTCTCGAGCTTTTTTTCAAATCTTTTAAACCACCGTGGAAAGTTTTGGATACACTTTCATCAAATATTATGAAATTATCTTTTAAACTAATATTACAAACTCTAAGAAGCCTATGTTCATTAGATCTCAGTCCGAAAAGCTTTCCATGAGGGTCCTGAAGGGGGGTATCCAATCCCAATTCCCAATCAATTTTTTATCAAAATCCCAATTACCACAGGAAGCCCAAACATTAACCACAGGAAGCCCAAACATTAACCACAGGAAGCCCAAATTGAATACTAACCACAGGAAGCCCAAGATAGTTCGATTTTCTCTTCTAGTCTACTAAAACGACGTAAAATGTTGCAAATTACTCAATTTAAAACATTATTTTAGCATCTAAAGAGAAAACGAATGGACAAGAAATAGCCAAATCCTATGGACAAATCCCAATCCCAATGGACAAATCCCAATCCCAATGGGCAAATCCCAATTCCCAGCCTCGAAAAAAGGCAAATCCCAATTCCCAATTTACCCCTTCAGGACCCTCTTCCATTATAGAAATAGATTGTATTTAAAAGGCACTCAGCTGTATTATTGCCCAGCAGTCCTTTTCTCCATAACAGCTCTTCTTCTCCGAGGGTAACTTCATTTCGGACATCTTTCTTGGTCTTAAGATCCACGCCATTTTTAGTTGCATCTCTCATTTCGCCATCCATAATTTTACGAAATAATGCAAACCTTAATGAAGAAGGAAAAAAACAATATTAATATAAATGTCCAGCTTCGTTCAAAGCAAAGTTAGTTTTAACTTATAACTTTTAAGCTTTTAAAAGGGCTCTCAATCATGAGATAGCTCACCTTTTATCATTCTTGTTCAGTGGATCTAAGCCACTCTTGTCGTTTAAATACCTCTTCAGACCACAAATGAGAACATATAAAGTTCTTGGTGGATATCTTTCTCCTTTGACGTTTCGAACTTCTTCCACAAAGCGAGTAAGCCATAAGTTTAACGTCTCAGCATTCATACAATGCAGTGGTGTAGACAAATCTTCGATTTTGGACATATCAAGAACGACCGAACTTGACTGCAATTTTTTAGGAATTTTATCGTGTCTGCACTTTTGCCATTCTTCGAAGAGCTTCACAGCCCATTTTGTGCTGTTTTGAGTATTCTTTGGTACAGTATTTTCAACTAAACGATATTCTTCATCCTCTGTCAACGGTTTTCGGAATCTTCCACCACCTTCCATCGCTATTGCAAATGAGGTTTACAAGAACAACTCTTTACTAAAGTAAAACGTGTTTCATATTCATCGATGTCACATCATCTCAAACACCTTTCATGAAGCAACCATTAATGAATAGGATTTTGTTTTACATTCACCAAATCCCAAATAAAAGTGTTCCTATTGTTTAGCTCATTATCTAGATCACTTAATGCCTACTGAGTCCCATAGGAAAATTAATTATCCATTCATTTCATAAGTTCTTTACAACATTCGCGTCCGTGTTGTATCAGATCTACAATCACTCGCCTTCGGCTCGTGATTGTAAATCTGATACAACACGGCCGCTCATGTTGTAAACAGTACTTAAACCGTTTTTGTCAAAACAAGCTGAAACCTATTACGAACAAAACGCTGTCTCAAATATATTACGAAAAAGTTTGGAAAAAACATGTAACTGAAACTGGCATTCGCTGAGCAGTTTGAAGTGCGCAAATACAGCACCAAAACCAGCCTTTCTGATTATGATGCAATAATTGATTTTCGATTTTTCCTAGGGGAGCCATTCAATTTATAGCTTTAAACATGCGAGGGTTTATTTAAAAAAAAAATTAAATCCTTTTTCCCATCAAAACTTCCTCCAATTGCTACAATCTGCAACGCAAAAGTATCAGATCGAATGCGTGAAATGCAAACCAGTTAAATTCAGAGACAAAAAATGTATACTATTAAATGTCCTAAAACTTTTCATTACATCTGTATTGTATTTAAACGTGAACATGAGGCTAGTCAGTCCAGAACAATTAGAGGTAGCCATATTGTGATTCAGTCAATTGACACCCAGGAGGGGTACTCCCTTTAGCGTTAGGGGCAATCTCCGCCTCTTTCAGTGTTGAAAATACTTCCCATGTGAAACGTGACTCTGTGTCTTTTGCGGTCACTTTTACCTGGCTCTATTGCTAACAACAAGCTTAGCTGCCAAGAAAATCGCACAGTCGTAACCTTTTAGGGGTTCAAATCAACAAGACTTCCATTTATGGATACCTTTTAGGGGGTGACTTGTAGGGGAATAAAGACCACTGATCACTTTGGGAGAACTTTGGGTTGGGTGTTTAAAAATGTGTTTCTGTTACTGATCGCTGATTTTTATTGAACGTAAACTGTACATATATGAAGTTAGACTATTACTATATCAGCTGGACGAGTTTTCGTCCGTCACGGTCGTTGTCTTTGTTTCTTCATTGCGTGACGATGTAGGAGAGCGTGACCTTGATCGTGACTTCGATTGGCGAGATTTTGTTGGACGAGAACGCGATCTTGAACGGGAACGGGATTTCGAACGGGATGGTTTTCTATCACGGCTTCTGCTGCGCCTTCACGGAAGAAAAACAAACATCAATTACACGATAACAAAAATCAATACCGAACAGGGTAGTCTGCGCACAGACTTCGGAGGGGGAGGGGTGGCAAGGCTGTGCATAGACTGCGGAGGGGGAGGGGTGGCAAGGCTGTTCATAGGCTGCGGAGGGGGAGGGGGGAGGTGGCTGTGCACAGGCTAAGTACAGGGAATAGTGAGTTCAATTCCTCAATGGACGTCAAATGAATGTACCTTCTTCGTTTTGAGTCTCGACTTCTACTTCGTGATCGATGACGACGATGCCTGAAATAAGAACAGAAGTCAATCGATAAGCGATCGATGTCAATCGAACTTTGCTCGGAACCAAAACTATCCATGTTTATTGAATCATGTTTTTTAATAACTGATATGTCATTTTTCTTACCTATCTCGATCTCTGTCTCTGCTCTTGGAACCCTCTCCATTTTTAGTTCTTTCTCGACTTCTGTCACGCTTTCGATCACGGTCACGGTCTCGGTCACGGCCCCGATCACGGTCACGATCTTTATCTCGGTTACGATCACGACGTTCGTGATCACGTCGTAGTTCCTTTTCACGTTCTCGTTCACGTTCTGCTCGTCTTTGTTGTCTTTCTTTTTCTTTTTCTTCTCGTTTTTTGGCGACTTCGGTCTGCAAGAAAGAAAAAAAATCTTATATTCTATTTTAGAACATAAAACATTGGTATCCCGTTTATTGACAATTATTGAAGATCAAGTTAATGAAAAATGTTTACAACTTACGCAACGTGCGTGTACAGAGAGATACCTTCGAGTATCTACTAACAAACTAACCCTATTTATACAAATTACATCTCCCTAGAGTATAATTACACAATAATGCCTTAACATAACAGCACACTAGTATTCATTCCATATCATTAGAAAATACATTTTTAATACTACAAGCAATTTAAAACTGCTAAGTGTTGCCAGTACCATTATTACGACGTAGAACTAACGACTGAAATATCAAAAGTAACCGTCTTTATAAGGTGGTCAAGTACTATTCCAGGGATGTAAAACGGAACCACTGTCGACGTAACAAACACTGGCCGGCGTCACCACATTCAGTGACTGGCTCATATTAATACATACTATGACTAAATAGTTCCAAGTCGAGGTTTTAGTTGATGCGCATAGTAAAACTGTAATTTATCATGCGCAGCAACGCGAACCTCGACTTGGAACTATTATTTGTGGTCACTGAACGACACTGTGAAAAGGACCATCTCTCATGACGAGACACGTGCAATACGTTATACACCACTTTATACACACATTAATATCGCAATTATTTTGTTTTAAATATATGGACATTATTTTAAAAGGGTTGAATCAAGTGTGAGTACCTGGAGTTCTTCAAGTCGGTCACGAATCTTTATAAAACCCATGTGAAGTTTTCCACCAAAATGATCGGCAAGTCTACAAATAATCAAACGCAATGTTCAATATTTATTTCTGGAGTGAGTGGTTTAAAACAAGGTGTAGGTAGTGGTAGTGAGGTTGGATAGTCTGTGTGTGTGTTGGCCTCTTATATCTCTTTTCATCGGGCTTCCTCAGTTCTTCCCTGACAAATATTTCAACACAGGAATCCTGATCGCTTCAACAAAGGAATCCCTATGGAGTAGCCTGCGGAGGAGGCTAGTTGTGTTCATAAAGACTGTTGGTGTCTGAGGTTTGGGGTAAGTGATTATGGCGGATTGAATAATACAGATGTGTTTACAACACACAACTGAATGATCACAACCCGCCATTTTCACTTATACCCAGTGGACTTGAGAAATACTGTTGACCGTGCATGGTGTCTGACATTTCAACAACGTCAGTGCGAAAGTCTGAAGATGTCTCCTTCTCAGTTGCCAAAACTAGCCATCATCACTTACACCTGTGTTCAAACCATCCAAACCTCAGACACCACAGTCTTTCTCAAGATTACAGACACCCAGACAATCACAACACCACAATGATTTACTGTTCCTAATATGTCCTAATACCCACCTTCTGTCATTATCATAGAGACTGAGGTACGCCGCACAAACTTCACACACTCGTAGCTTTTGTTGCTGAATGGATGTTGGCGGTAGTTTATTTCTATATACATCCTACAATGACAAAAAATTATGAGCATGAATAAATAAAAGTCTTAAAATTCTAAAGTCCATATTGAACTAAGCATTTATTACATTGAAGAGCTCCTGCTTATAGATGTCAGCATGAAAGCAAACAAAAGTACTTTATCATATTAAAACTCACCTCAGCTTGTCTTTTCTTTGCTTTTAACTCTTCTACTTCATTCATGAGTGTGATGGACTCCTCCACATTGCCTTCAGCTCCTGCAATAAGAGTACATAAAGCTTTACTTGGAAGTAATTATAAAACACATGGATGGTTCACTCTCCAGATTAGTAACATCATTCACACCTTGTTCTTCAGCCTTTGCTAGCTTTTTACCAATTTCTTCAGCTAAATCTTGAACTGCTTGAGCCTAAGAAAACAAATAAACACACAAAAATCAAAAACTAAACAAAAAAATAACTGCCTTTATTATATGGCTGATTTCTGGTCTGAGATTTTTCCCATCTCAGACCGTTACCATGACAATGGTTCAAATTTTGTATTTTTTCAGACCAGGAGATTAAAAACAACTTGTAAAGTATTGCAATAAATATTTTGTTATGGTTTTGTGTATCCTGTTTGAACTCACTGCTTCATTTTTAGAGGTTTTGAAGCAGTATAATATTTAGAAAATAATAACATGAAAAATGTGTTCACAGTTAAAGCATCCTCAGTGTAAACCTATTCCTATTACCTCTTGTGAATCGTCAACCACATCTTGTGTGTCCTCCAGCCTTTTCTTGGCAATTTGTATCTTGCGATCACATTCATCGATGAATGCTTGTAGATATTCCATTTGCTGAAAATTAATTATGGTATATTATTCCTCAGACTCTATATAATATACAATGATATGGACCTCTAGTCTTCATTCATTCCTCAATCAATATTTGAGTTGTAAATGGAAACTAGCGAGTAAACTAGTATAGGCTGCTCCAGTACTTGAAATACAGTAACAGCCCACGTATAAGAACCTGGGTTTTAAGAACCTGTTAGGCTAAAATTTTCATTTTAAGCCCTCTACATAAGAACCTATTAAGGTTTAAGTACCATTTATATAAGAACCTTATAAGAACCTACAATCTTGGAGAAAAGTGTTGAGACACTTTCGGTTTTTATATCCCTAGTCAGCATTCCTCAGCTGTTCCTTCCCCATCCCCCATCCAATCAATGTTGTATGTATTGATAGATAATGCCAGTGGTCCAGGCAATCCTAACATTGAATGGAGGGGGGAGGGGAGGGAGATCAAATTAATGTCAGTTAGCAAGACGGACAGTTATTTACATTATTCATAAAAAGCGCGCGAATGTCTCAACTACTTTTGTCCAAGATTGTAGTTAGGCTAAAATGAAAAATTCAGGTTCTTATTATTATGAGGGCTATAACTGTATTTGAGTTGAGTGTGCTGTGTGATGTAAATAATGAATGTAGGTGTTGTAAGTGTTATTAATAATAATAATGATAATAGTATTTATTTAAACACAATGAGATTTACAGCATTGCTGATGTGGTCATGTAATTACCTCATAAAATATTTGATTTAAATCGCACGCTCTAGATTGGCTGACAAGCGTTCTCTATAGCTCAACAGTGAACGGAGTGTCAATTTGTTTGATTTTAACTACTGAATATTTTATAAAAGAAATTGAAAACTCGGCAGCAGTGTTCTAGAGAAGACTCGAGAAGCACTGAGAAGCTAACGCTTCTTTCGTCTTCTTAAAATTCCTGCGTGCTCTATAACTCAAAACTCACGACTTTGTCTTGTGTTTGGACTTATCTGCTCTTGAATTCTTCCAATCATCTCAGTTTTTATAAGCTGTATAAGATGTATTTCATTTCTTAATCGATTAATGATATTTCTTGATACTTACATCAACATCATAACCATAATTTCTGGTTTTAGATGCTTCTATAAAATCAGCTCTCAAGGCTGGGTTGTGGATCTTTTGACATGTTCCAAGGTCCATCTTCTGCTTCAAAAGCTGGAATTTCTAAACAAAAAAATATACAACATTAGAAATTGCATCCGTAAACTCATTAATAATTCATGACGTTTTTAGTCAAGCAGATTATCTAATTTGTGGGTGAATTTGTACACGCAGTGTAACACATGGGTTGGAGAAGTGATTTGAAACTCGTGTTTCATGGGGATTCCAAACACTTGCAAACAATAAAAGTACTCAGCCTACGGCCATGTGCTTTCAAATGTTTTCTTGTGTTTGGAAACCTGAGTGGTAGGGCCATGTATGCGAATATATTTGGCTCGCTGTCATGACATACAGACTGAGAACAGCAAATGACCAAGAGTCAAATATTTTCCTGTATGGCCCAACCTAACTCAGTCAATAAGTTTTTTATCATATGACCCACTGTTTTTAATGTAAAGGCCATTTTTGTTGAGATGTTTCGAGTAGTGTGTCCATATGTGTTTGTATGTGTTTGTATGGATCAGGTGAAAAAAAGCTGTACAGACCCCATCACATGACTTTTTCTGAAGGTTTTCTTAAGTGTGTTTAGCACACATCAACAAAATTTGCATAAGTACAGATTTAAATGGGAAAGTACAGATTTAAATGGGAACCTGTTGAATATAGAAAATCAATTGTCATTACTTAATTTTAGCTGTCAATTACAACATACTATGTATTGGTGTAATTATATTATATTTCTGACTTTTCTGTGAAAGTCAGAGTCAAAACACTGTATACAATAATATAATATTATTTCACAAACATGGAACCCGTCTGCAAGTACAGCATAACTCAAATATATTCTTTATTTATTTATTATTTATAAATATTAATTATTGTTTATTGTCAACTTACTGTGTTATTAAAGAGTTCATGAGGACAAAGTCCCATTAGATAACTCTTGCAAACCCTGTCATTGGTAAAGGTAACGTCCACCTCACTAGCTGCACCTATAGACACAATACCATGCAACAATAATGAACACAAGGGAATACAACACAGTCTGAGTTAACTAGGGTGGAAGGTAAACTCTTAGAGGGTAGTCTGAGCCCAGCTGTCCAAAGCCTCATTAGCACTAACCCAGGAATAACTCTATAGATTTTGGTAAGAGTTAATCCAGGATTATCACTAACCCAGGTCGAACTCTATAGATTTTAGTAAGAGTTGGGCCAGAATTAGCACTTACACAGGTTTAACTTTACAGATTTATCTGAGAGTTAGGCCAGGATTAGCACAAACCCGGAGTAGCTCTATAGAATTTAGTTAGAGTAAGGCCTACATTAGCACTAACCCAGGAATAACTCTATAGATTTTAGTAAGAGTTAAGCCAGGATTAGCACTAACCCAGGTTGAACTCTATTGATTTCAGTAAGAGTTAGGCCAGAATTAGCACTTACACAGGTCTAACTTTACAGATTTATCTAAGAGTTAGGCCAGGATTAGCACTTATTTTGCTTTAAACAACTGGAAATTATAATGGAAAACAAGGAAAAGATATTATCATTGGGTACTGTGTAGGCAAATAAATTGTGTATAAATTTCAATAAATGATGACAGGAATAACAATGATAATTTGTGTAGTTGATAAAGTAAACAATATGCATTATTAACATAAACATATCAATAGAAAACAACTTGGATAAATATACAATATGAGAGTGTGTATATGTGTAGTGTATGTTTTAATAAGAGTAGGTCCAGTTTTGGCTGTGCTTGTTGTAAGTAGAATAGATCGTATGCACTTTCAGTCACTAAAGTCTGTTAAATGAAAACATGAGACAAATTTTCTGAGCAAAGTGAGGTCTTGTGTGCCTTTTATAAACACTTGTCCGGAATAAGATAAAGTCAGAGTCACTACAGATCATCAACCTGGACTCGACTTTCAGAATCATTTGAGACATCACGCAAGTACATTGATATTAATTAATTTGTACTGAAAGTTATAAATTGATGACCACGGTTGTCATAATAATAATAATATTAATAATTCTCATTGCAAAGTGAAGTTTTCCTTCGCAAAGTTTATTAATCAATGCTATTCTTCTTACAATGACACAACAAAAACTGTGCCTACAATGACACTGGTGTAGATCTACATTGTATGGCTGGAAAACAGAGAATGTTTGCCCAAGTTTAGGACTTAAGAAAGTAAATAATTGTTGGAGAAATCTCCCCTACTTACGTCTCCCTACTTACAGATCCTATGTCTTGACTGACAAATAATGATTTAGGTGGCTATCGCCTTTGTTTAAGAAATCAGTAACAGCTTCAATTAATTCACACCCAAAGTTTACTTACAGCAAACGCTGGAACTTATTGGTAAAGGAATCATATATAGTGACTGTCCCAGTTGATCACAATGTACACAAATGATGTCGTTCTTCAATCCAGGGTAAATGTAAGCACACGATTATTGAGCATCTTTTCAAATACTCAATTCATTTCGAGACGATAACGAACGTTTTTTTGACTTACATCAATCAAAATATGGCAATTTGTCTCGCATTCTTTTTGTTTTGTTTTGCATTTCTGTTTTGAGATTATTTTCCTGGATTGAATAAACTTCATTTCGACTTATTCAAGGTGTTGAAAGAGGGGCAAACAAGGAAGACAAGTTCTTCAAACATCATTCCAACGAATGGACAAAATCGAGTCTACAAGTTCCTTCTACAACAGCTGCTCGCCAGTCAACTTTGCACGACCAAAACTCAACAATTTCTTATCACAATACTCACCATCCCTTTTCGTTCCCATTAACTCGTCCAACATTTTCTTCATCTGTTCTTGAGCGGTCATTTTGACGCCGTAAAACTGCGAGAAAGAGCTCGCTAATAAACAAATTTCTAAGATGGCGTCCTTTCTCGTAGACTCTCGCTGTGAAGCATTATGGGATGGAACCACACAGGGAACCCATTAACTTCATTAATTATTCACACTCAATTTTTCTACTCATTTTTCTCTCCTGCAGTTAGGATTTAAAAAAAAAGAGAATTAAAAAAGGTAAAAGATTTGTTCGCAGCACTTTTGATATCGGGCTTCCTGTGTCTCCCTTACTGCGTATTGTCTGTCTGTCACAGCATACTGCGTCATCAATGACATCATTTGCTATATAACACAGTGTTGAATTACATAGTGTTATCAAAGATTCTTTGTTGAGGGGCTTATTGGCACACTCCAGGCAGCTAGAAATGTGACTTGTTTTTGTGTGCTTTATAGAAGGCATTGCTCATAATTTACAAGTTAGTTTCGCTGCTTGAGTCCTACTAGCCATACTAGAGGTGCGATGGCAGCTAAATCAAGCGATAAGGAGAAATCCTGGATGCCTTGTTTGCTGGCAGGACTGTGTTTGACATCGATGTGTCTTTCTCTAGTTTGCCTCGCGCATTTGTTATTAATGGAGCAACCTTCGTGTGAATGCAAAGCAATGTCAGAAAATCCTACACAGCAACAAAACATGGATAAAATATCTCACGCCATCGACGAGCAGGAAGACGGAAATCATATACGGACCAGAAGAAACGCTCCCATGTCATCGAACAATCTTTATCAATTACAAACACAAATCATGATGATTGAAACTCGGTAAGCTTTTCTTATGAATACAATGTAGCAAACGTTATCTTTGTGGTGATACAATTGCACTTGACGTCATGTTGCGAGATAGATAGATCAGATAAATCACGTTTGTATACTCCATCCTTTCGTTCACTTTTCATTTCATCTCATTCCCTCTACTGATCAATTCTTCACCTTATCGTGTCTTTACACTGTACTTATTAGCTTTATTCAGTTAATGCTTATAAGTACACTATAAACTGCCAGTCATTGACTAGTTGACTACGTGCATTGGATATTGAAATCCTTTTGACCTCTTAGACTAAATGCGCTAGCTATCTGCTACACAGCAATCACTGCTATTCTATGCGTGAAATGATTTTATTATCACACTATTAGGGAAGGACCATTTGATATTTAATGGGGTCGGCCAACTAAGCTCGCTCAATATTTTTAGTTTCACCGTTTACACGCCGCCTAATACGTATCAAAGTATCCCATTCAAATATCAAATGGTCGGTCCCTTATATTAAGTCACTCGGCGATCGAGCAGCACAGGCTCGATCATTCCAGCGGCGAAGGGCGTAAGGAGTGGTAACAGATATCACAGAAGGTTGACGTAATATTTCAAAAACGAGTACGAGTGTTTCATTAGGGTTTCTAAACACGATAAAACATTTGAAAGCACGAGGCCGTAGGCCGAGTGCTTTTATTGTTTTTGAGTGTTTGGAAACCCTAATGAAACACGAAGCACGAGCTTTTTGGAATTACTTCTCAGTCGAATAAATAATTAATTATGCAGGAATGTGGCTAGTTCTTTATAATATAATAGGTCACTCATTATGTTGCCTGGGATTATGAGAGTTCTTTTGAATTCCTCTCGTGCGGAATTTATTGGATTTCGAAATACTGTAGGGTTAAAAAGGAGTGTTACGGGGTTCTTACTTGAAGTTGTTCAAAAAGACTTAGAAAATGTTCCTTTAAGTTCAGTTGAGCAATATTTCAAATTGTAACTTGTAACTACCTACATAAGAAGGGTTTTTTTTTCATTTTCTTTAGAGAATAATCCAAATTGTCATTTAAATATAAGCTGTAACTTCAGTAGGGATCATTAAAGATTCGAATAAAGTTCATTTATGTGAGTACTTAACGGCAGTGTAATTTCTGATATAATATATACAGAGTATTTAATGGCGTGGGAAATAAGACTATACTCTGCCAACCAAATCACCAATAGCTCAGCTGGAATGAAGAGGGAATTCAATCCAAGGGTTGCAGGTTCGAGACTCGGACACGCCAATAAAAAAGGGGAAAAAAATAATGTAAAAATAATAATAATGTAAATTAGGTAGAAAGGTCAGGTAAGATAGATAAAAAACATAAGGGAATAAAGGATAGTAAAATAGGTAGGTAACTAGGGAATACTAATTATTTTCAGATTTCCCACCACTATGTAGATTTAGAAATATTTTCATCACTAGTGATGAAAATATTTCAAACACCGGTCAACCTATAATCGTGTTTCATCGGGGTTTCAAACTCATGCACGTGGTACAAATGGTATGCTCACATTGGTTGATTAGCTCATGAATTATTAATGAGTTTGAGAATATAGAATACCGCACTAATAAGTGAGCATATTATACGAAATTGTACAAATACGGACCTAATATAGCTATTCAGGTCAGTACTGTAAAATACCTGAATCGTCACAGGGGAACAGGGGCACAGGGCCGGAGCAGCGTCTATTTACGCAAATACGCACGTGCGTACTTGAGGCGGGAAATTTTCAAGTGTTTTTTAATCGTTTTCCATGTATTTTTGACCACGCTACGACAGTGGAGCAGCGTTTTAATGTTCATTTTTTAAACATGCGTAGAAATGTGCGCGACTGAAAACAAGGGGATTCTTAACCATTAGCTATCGTTATGTTTTGACATATTTTAGTTTCGTCTCATTATTTCTTAAGCCAGATAATAGGAAGATTAATCAAACTGCATTGTAGCCTTGGTAATCGGGAAAGCCAACCGACTACGCAGGGTCTTCATGCATCTTATTATTTGTGTTTTAGTCTTCGACTAGTGCAAGACGAAATAAAGAGGAAACAGTCCGTTGCTGGTCGAAGAGGACCAACAGGGCCATCAGGTCAGCCAGGTAGAAATGGTATTGATGGCAGACAGGGTATGGATGGACCTATGGGAATGCCAGGTAGAGATGGCAAAGATGGTAAAGATGGTTCCCAGGGCCCTACTGGTGCTCCAGGTCCTCCCGGTGTGAATGGGCTGCAGGGGCATAGAGGCGAGCCTGGGTTGAAAGGAATGAGAGGTCCTTCCGGTGAAAAAGGTAAGATTAAACAGCGCACTGCATGCATGCCATAGGGGCCAATCTCTGCAGAGAGTCGAACTCATTGCAGAGGGTGGCCAAGGGGGAGTCGTGATCACGTTTCACGAATCGATATTTATGATATTCACGCATCACGTACAAATTTAAGTCACGTTCAACATAGTATTCACGTATAACAACTAAATCGTTCTTTATTTTCACGAATCACGCACTTATTTTAGCGTAAATCACGCGTACGTCACGCGTTACCCCTTGGCCACCCTCATTGCATAATGACACTCTAGCTGTGCATAGAGCTGTCCCGCCTGCGAAAGCGTGATTGGAATGAGTTGATTTCTTTGATTGCCGTTTGATATTGTTAGACATGCATGGGTATATGATAAATTGTTACATACAATAATCGCTCGTGCATTCCTTAACATTATTGACACATGCTCTGTTTCTTGTATTCACGGCCGTTCAGCGCCGCTAAAACAAAATTTATTATCGAAGCATTCTTATGCTTGTTATTGTATAACATGAATCCCATATTCATGTAGGTTTTTTTCTTCTTCTGTATATTGCTTGTTACAGTTTTCTTTCTTTTGTCCTCTTTTTTTTCTGACCCATATGTGAACATTACGGCAACCAACTCGAAAGCTATTCAAGCTCCTTTGGTTGGCGTGCACTTATATAAAATATGTATATATTGTAAACTACTTAATTTGTAACCATTATAATGTTTAAATATGGAGGTGAAACCAGGATTGTACATAGTAGATTTTGATGTTCTCTGGCTTTTATTTGTTTAAGTTGAGCTTTCGACCTTTAGCACTAAGGTCTTTAACAGTAGAGAAGAACAAACATAAATTTTGAATTGTAAATGATATAATGTTAATTGTAATTGTATTCATATAATATGTATTGATGTAAACAGTGTAAAAAAACTAAAATTAAAATTGAAATTAAAATTATCTCATCCTTTTTTTTTTGCTATTGGCAGGCGAACAAGGATTGCCCGGTCCAAAGGGGAGCCGAGGAATTGCGGGAAGTAACGGAGAGAGTGGCGAACCAGGCAATGATGGGCCACCAGGGCGAACGGGACAAAAAGGAGAACGAGGCACAACTACATGTTACGTCACACAAAATGGACAAAGATATGAGAAAGACTGCTATCTTGCTGCACAAGACCCTGACGATAAAGATAAACTGAAAGTTGCAGGGGCAATATTTGAACGATGGGGAAGAACGAATTGTCCGACAGGTTCAAGGGCGATATATTCAGGTGAATATGATGTGAAATATACTCCTTAGCCTACTCCGCAGGCGTCTCCTCTCCTTTTTTTCTTCATTGGGCTTCCTGTCTCGAGTCACCGGGAGGGACTGAGGCCAATCATTTCTTGACGTTTCCCAATTCCTCCTCGGTCAAATGACAAAGGGATCCCATGAGAGGGAAAGGGTTGCCTGCGGAGGAGGCTTTATACAGCTCCTAACGTTAGTTACTAACACGTTTAGTATTCTACCACTACAGGTCAAGCGGCCTCGGTGCATCACGGTAAGAAACGAACTGGAGGTTCCAGCTATAAATGCGTACCGAGTAAACCTTGGTACTTTGGTCAGCGGTCACCCAATGACCCACTACGTAATATGAGCACACCAAGAATTGGTATCCCAGGAGAAACTGGTCTCCAGGCCTCTTTGTACTACCTACCTTGCGCGGTTTGCTTGACCAAGTTAAGAACCATTTCAATCATGATTCCAGCAAGGAAAGAATGTTCACGTGGCTGGCATAGAGAATATGATGGCTTCTTAGCTGTACAGGTAATCGGCAGATAGAGAAGGTTTATAGATAACTTTCATAAATGGCTGCCACTAATTATCATAATTTAAAAAAAATTATGTTTTAAGAAAAAGAAAGCTATCATATGACATTCACCATAACAATAGTTTGTGAAAGTTTGATAAAAACGATTAAATTTGCAAGAAGCTATAAGAGTTTTTTTAAAAAAAACAGAAAAACACCAAAACGAGGCATCAAAGGCCTGAACAGAAAATTACATACAAATCTCTACATTTTTCATTAAGCATAACTTCTTTGGTATTTTAGCCAAAGCATCAAAACCTTCCAAACATGCCTATTTCAGGTGGTTCTTTCATATGACAATGCTAAAATATGAAAATATCTGTTTAGTACTTGAAAAATCATTTTCTGTTACATATTATGGTATTTATGAAAGTGGTCTATATTGTTTGGACTCGTGTGCTTGACTGTCTGTTTGGTCGGTCGGTCGGTTGGTTGGTTGGTTGGTTGATTTCTCGTATGCTCGCCTCCTTTCTTCTTTGATTCCATACTTTTATACTTGCTCACCCGCTGGTCAATTAGCCACTCGTGTGTTAGTCCTCGATACAATACAAATCCAATCATACTGAATGCATATTTGCCCATTTCAGGTAAACAGAGGAGAGGACAA
Source organism: Metridium senile (assembly GCA_949775045.1). NCBI lineage: Eukaryota > Metazoa > Cnidaria > Anthozoa > Actiniaria > Metridiidae > Metridium > Metridium senile. The sequence goes on along the minus strand of OX459099.1, from coordinate 5,919,740 downwards.
GGAACTTATGTGTGTTGATAGGAATGCCCGTAGTTTATTTGGTGCCCCTGATTACGTCATGCCCTTGCATGCTGATTGCGATACGTTCAGTTGTCCACCTTACACTGACAGAGAGAGACTGCCATGCGTTGTCTGTTCTATGTAATCACTCGAACCTTTGTGGTGAAATAGCTTAGAACTATGTCTATTCGTTTCGTATACCTCTTGAAATAGTTTTTGTTTTGATGTTAATTGTTCGTAGCCTCCTCCGCAGGCGTCTCCGCTCCCGTTTTCTTTTCTTTCTTTTTTATTGGGCTTCCTGTCTCGAGTGACCGGGAGGGACTGAGGTCCCACAGGAGACCAATGACAAATGACAAAGGGATCCCAAGAGAGGAAAATGAAAGGGTTGCCTGCGGAGGAGGCTAAATTGTTCGTTTGTTTGTCTGTGTATCTGTCTGTATGTTTAATTGTGTTCTCGTTTTGTTGTTTGTTTGGTAATTTTGTTTGTTTGTTATTTATTTGTTTGTTTGATTATTTGTTTCTTTCAGTGTTTTTTTATTGGTTTGCTCGAAGAAAGCTAACGCATGAAAGCTAGTTATGTTCAAGCTAGGTTGAAAAAGCGTGCATGTAGTGCTAATCAATATGCACCTATTTCAAATATCGTTATCACAGCCGAAGCTACAGTCCACACTCTAAAGTCTGCAAAGGATGTCGGTTACATTGACTTAATTTGTGATTTATTACACGTCTTTTCAAGAAATATTTGTATATATATCTACCACAACAACAACTTGTTATGGTCATATATAAACACAAACAAGTACAATCAAAATATGCTATGAATAAATCGACAACAAGAGACGAAATACCGATATCCTTTGCAGGCTTTAGAGTGTGGACTGTAGTTTCGATTGTGACAACGATTTTGCAAATAGGTGTATAAATCATCATCACAGCTTATTTTAATATTATATCATCATAAGAATCATATCAAATTATACAAGATAGTAAATAGTATATATGGATAGAAAACGTCGGGTCAGAAAATAACACGAAATCATAGGTAAACAAAGGTATAGTAGTGTATTATAAACTTTGAATAGAAGAATTATACAAAAAAAAACAAGCTACACTGTATCTACATTATTATACTCTATTAACTTTCCAAGTGATAAACCGTAAGTAATATACGCACGTAAAGAGACGCAACTAATCTACCGTTATATACAGAGACACTTACGAAACGCGTATGTAATCAATCTTAAGTGAAAAGTTGCGTACGTAATCTACCATTTATAAATTGACTCTTACGTTATATACGCACGTAAAGAGACGCACCTAATCTACCGTTATATACAGAGACACTTAGGAAACGCGTATGTTATCAATCTTATAAGTGAAAAGACGCGTACGTAATCTACCATTTATAAATTGACTCTTACGTAATATACGCACGTAAAGAGACGCACCTAATCTACCGTTATATACAGAGACACTTACGAAACACGTATGTAATCAATCTTAAGTGAAAAGACGCGTACGTAATCTACCATTTATAAATTGACTCCTACGTAAAATACACACGTAAAGATACCGTAATATATAGAAACTCTTACGAAATGCGTATATGTAATCAATCTTAAATGAAAAGTCGCGTACGTCATCTACGTGGTTCTATATAGTGTTTCTATCGTACGTAAATCTTCCAATAATCACCAGGAGAAATAGCGCTGTCTTGTGCGTCACACATCAAGACTTTGTTTTTGTTTATCCAATGATAGTTACTTGCAACAAAGAACGTATGGTCATGTAATCTCCATTCGTTGATCCTGGTATCTGAACTCCATAACCCTGTGTATCCCCATTTAGAACACACATCAGCGAGCTTTGAATTATCGCCTGTACCGCGTTGAAATGAATTACAGGCCGCAGGACGGACGTTACTCACTGCAGCGAAGTAGTTGACGACGTCGATGCTTACTGTAATCAAATTGATTGTGCGACCAACCGCAGATTTTCGGCAATGAAACCTCAACTGAGTAAAGTTGATGAATTGATGAAGCTGACCAAGCGCGCTAGCGGACAGAATCGTAACGTTGTTGTTGTAGTTGGCTATATCGCGGTATGAGGACGACAGAGTCGTCAGTGAGGGCACGCTACCTGATGTTGGAATAACCACGTTGGAGATCAGCAACCATCCACCTTTAATAACAAACAAACTATTAATAACCTTTCTGATCCGCGTAAGAACGATAGCAGGAACGGCAAGGAATGTGCAAAGGTGATAATTGTAGTATTGTTTAAACTGGTCGTCTGATTGGTTGAAACATGAAAAATTGCCATAACTTTGTGGATAATCAAATCAACTTATTTCTTATTTATGCAATAATTTCCTTATATAAATAGTTCTACTAAGGTTAAATTATAGAGAAATTCTATGTGGGAAACACTGCAAATTGTCTACCTTTCCTTTCTTTTGTCTCTGACTTCTCTGATTGGTTTAAAACTTTTAACTCTATATAAAACTTTGCAGAAACGCGTAAATACAAATTGTTCTTCATGCAAATCTAGCTGTGTATATGTCAATACATCCCATTAGAAAAAATCTCACAATTTGGATGTGGGGAAAGTGAAATGCCGCAGAACAAAAGGAAATGCTATTGTTTTTATAAGGATCATTACTTAATAGCACCATGACCCAGAGCGAGGCTTGTCGGGCATTTGCATATGACAGGATTATTTGTTTAAAGGACTATTGGTTATATATCTTGCTCTTGACTGCTTAGCCTCGTGTCACGATGGTAGAAGCGGTCATAGACTTTCAAGAACAATAGTTATTCATTAAAACTGAGGTCGAACTGGTGGATGGGAAACATGATGATATTTAAAGCGAGGTCCTCTCATAAACACAATCTTGTCAAGAAAATTCATTGACTACGTCATAAACGTCAGACACATAGTTATAACTGATACTTCCCGCTTCCCGCTTCTCATATTGCTGTTGATTTTTGATCTAAGATCGAAGTTTTCAACACAGCAAAATGTATTTCGACACCTGAGAAATGGGAAAGAAAGGAAAGAGAAGGATTGAATGGAAGGGATAAATAGATACTGTAAACTGACCTTGATCCTTATTCATATCACAGTAAACTTGAATAGCGTTCCCAGAGTTCTCTGGGTCAATCCAGTACTTCCCATCATGCAATGCATGACCATTAGTCAAGATATCCTGACAAGATTTGGCGGGATTTCTTGGAGACCAACCAAATCTCTCTAGATGAAAAACATCATTTAATTAACGACAACTGAGGCAAGACTAATAAGGAATTGAACATGACCACGAGAGACCACAGGCAGCCCAACTAGTCTATCTGAGGAATTTTTTTATGCCAATAATACTAATTTTACCGTGCGCCATGTTGGAAAAAATTTTTTGTTATTCTCTCAGCGCTCGGGTGGGCTTCCTGTGGTACATTTTTTTGAATGCGTGCGGATGGGATTCCTGTGGCTTTTCGCAAGCGATTTTCTCGATTTTCTCGAGAACTCGTGCGGTGTCGGAGATCGAGGGTAGCAGTGGTACAATGACTTTAGTATTACATTTAAAACACCTGATTCAAGTCACCAATGCTCTTCACTAATACAAAAACCTGGGAGAAAGGTTTTCTAGTAGTTCTGGTGTATATGAAGCTAATGATTGGCCGGTTGAAGTTTGTATGTCAAAACGACTTATATTGTCTTGTACAAACCAACGAACAGCCGAACTAAACAGTGAATTTGTGATGGCCGCTTTGCGAAGTTGACCACTAAAGCTTAAAAAAAGTCCAACTTTATTTCGAGAAAATTTTAGTTAGTTTAGCGGTTCCAACAAAATTGAATTTGTCATGAAAGTGTGAAGCGTTTACAATTATATTTTAAAAACTATGGCCGAAAAATAACTAGAAGCTAAATCACAAGAAATCACAATATTTTTTGAATGAAAATGTTGTAAAATATAATTACTACACACTGGCTGTTTGTTCTTGTTTTTTTTAAAGTGTACTCAATGAAAATCCCTATGAGAAAAATAACACCTATTGTTTTGAAAGAGAAGTTTTTTATAACAACATTTTTGTCGGCGAGTCAGCTTCTCGGCGGACTTTCGGCGATTTTACTTAAAAATACTTTTTTCAATAGGCGCGCGGTAAATCCTCAAATAGACTAATTGGGCTGCCTGTGTGAGAGACATCATCGCTTCTTTTAATTTGTCGAAGTTTTCACTACTATTTGTCAGAGTTTTATTTCCTTTTTTATCACAGTGTTTGCATTTTACTTTTTGAAATAGTTTTCGCTCCTTATTTGGTCGTAGTTCATGCTAGTCTTTGTCATGGTTAACCAGTCACTTACCTTGACAACGACGGCCTTTGTAATCAGGCACACAGCTACACTGAAATCCATCATCGCTGTTATCTCTTGAACAAGCACCAGCGAATAAACAAGGATTGGGGACACAGGGATCCTGAAACGAGTATCAATAAACTACGAGTATAAACAAACGTTATTTAATGATGATGATGATGACAGTGCTATCAGTGATGATGATGATGATAATTACTCGGGCTTTCCAAAGGAAACCCGAGTCTTAAAATGGGCTTCAATGTTGTTGTTTTTTTTTTTCTTGGGTCGCAAAACGCCGTCTAGTCGTCACCGCGCATGCGTATGGTCACAGCTCATGCGTAGACTGGCCAATACGAGCACATGGATATTTGATTCGCCGAAGGATCGATTTCTAGGTGGAATATTCTCATATTTTATGCGCTCACTCCACATGATTCGCAGTAGAATCCCATATCACATTAGAAACTCGCGCGCTGATTGGCTGAAACGCAAACCGGATGAGAGGGTATTCAGAGTGATATTCAACGCTCAGAAAGCTGAATACCACGATATATAGGGATCCCGCTCGATAAATTTTTGATAAATGTAGGTTTTCTCATTATTTTCCGTGCATGAAAAAGATAAATCAACCAAGCAAGTAGTATAGAGGCAAATGATTAACTTGCTAATAGACGAATTTTGCATTAAAAAAGAAGAAATCTTTTTCCTGCGACTATAGCTCGGCATGAAAAGCGATCATTTTCTTTCGCTTCGCTTACTTAGTTTTTAGTCGCTATTTTTCACGACTTGAACGGCAATTTTTCAATCAAAGACAACATTTTTAATCATCAAATTACTTTTCTAGAGTTGTGGAACACCAACTAAACAGCCAGACATTATTTCAAAACGGGTATTAATGAGCTTTATTTTCAATTTCACGGGTAGTTTGCAAACTTAAACCTAAAGTTTACACTAAATTAAAATACAAACATAAGCCAGAAAAAAACTTATAGCTAATTGTTTGTGATTCAAAAACTCTAAGCTTTGAAAATATTTATTGCAGTCCTAGTTTCAGTGTAAAAGTTTGAGAATTTTACTCATCTTCGGCGTTTTTGATTGAAATGAAGCAAACACTTTACTAAAAAAAGATTTGTAATGTTTTAGCCTTTTCTACAAAACTTAGTTTTAACTGAAATCGTTTAAAAGAAAAAAACATACCTAATCATGCATGATTTGTAGCCAACAGTCGGCTTTTGAGAGGATTTTGTTGTCGGTTTAACTTTCATGAAACAACATCTTCAGTTTGTTTTTTCCTTCGTCGTCGCATTGTAGCTGAATCCATTGCCAATCCATTCCGAATTTCATTCCGAATTTGTAATTGCAAGTTTGATATCAGACCAAAATTGCACGACACGAAGTTCAATTATCACTTTATTATATCCATTTTGATATCTAATAAAAAACATGAAAAAATTACTCGATTTTCTGTGCATTTTAGAGGTAATTCAGTGCAAAAACTATGTTAAACCCGACATAATTCAGTGCAGTGATAACACGATGCTGATTGGCTAAGAAACAATAGAAATGTTTTTTCAACCAATCAGAATAGAGTTTTCTTCACAACTGAAAATTCGTGACAAAAATCCAAGATGGTGGACATATGGCCAAAAACAGAGAAAAAACTGTTCAAAAACTATCAAAAAATGCTTATTACGAATAACAAAAGCTTCCTCATTGAAGAATGGGACTAAGAGTTTGTATGTGTGGAGTTTCAAGATTGCAAATAACCATTTTGATAAGATTTTCCATCGATAATGATGTCGCCTTTCTCAGCCGTCGACCACGATAAAATTCACTACACTTTCAAGATGAAATCAGATAAAATACTGACTTTTTTCTTCACATTAACCAGCAAAAGGTAATATTTTGTTTAATTGATAGTGGTGTCATTGTTCAATTTCGAGTAAAATGCTTTAATAAGGGGGAGTAAATCATCGTTTTTTCAGCAGAAACGGCAAAGTACAACTTTTCAAACTTTGTTTTTACCTCAAGTTTTTGACGTCTTTTGTACTAAAGAAAGCTTTATATGTTATAAACTAATATTTTTTGTTGTCCTTGATATTAAGATAAGTGTAATAATTGTTTTTCAAGAAGAAAATAAAATGATTTAGTACGGTATGCATTGACGATATTTCAGTTGTTTTGAGTGTTGTTGTCTCTTCTTTTCTTCAATTTGGGTTAATTTGCACTCATTTGTCTTTCACAGAGCTAAATTGCACCGTAATTACCTATACAAACTAAGTAAACTCTAAATCTGAGATAAACTTAGAGTATTTATTTATAAAAAATCCGGGTTTTTCGGATCGTACTAACCCGCGTCCCCGTCCCCGATCCGGTTTTTACAAATGGTGCAATAAATTCAAAAAATGATGCAATTCATGCTCATATCATAGCTGCTGAGAGCCAATCAGAGTACAGGATTGCTTGGTGATATCAAAATGGATATAAAACGTGGAATTCCCTCGTCCTCCAATGAATTTACCTATAGAATTACACTTAAGTTTATGTCGAATGTTTTCGGAAAGGGTCACTGTGAATTTTAATAAAGATCATGCAATTTACGGGCTAAATAAGCGAGCCAACTTATTATGATGGAATTTATCGAGAAATCGTCCCTGCTATAAACTCATAAATATGCTATGGAATTGATTCACAACCAGTTACAAAGGACGAAGCTGTTACTACTGGATATTTAACTGTATTGTAAGCATTCTTAGAGAGTACGATACAGCGCACTAGAAGTGAAGACAACAACAGTAGTGATGTTTAGGGTAAAAATTTTGCTTCTTGTAATTATTTCTTTTATATTTTTGATTAAAATAACGAGTTTATCTGTTAATAGTTTAATTTTATTGACTATACTATTAGCTCGTACAAGCTTCAGATCCGCGATTGATTGGCGATTGCCGAGCGCTTAGCTTCGATCTCGGCAAAGAACAACAAACTTATACGCAAAACTTTTAAGTTTAAACTTAATCGCTTCAACCTATTATCTAGCAGTTGAACGATGAAAGTAATATTTCTTTGTTTACAATATGTCAGATAACGTGACCGATTTTAAACATCAAGGTCAAGCTCGACAACAACAAATATAAAACAGCTGAAATCAGCCTCTCTGAAAACTACATCCAACAGCCTAAATTAAATCGCCTCAAATATAACACCAATTGCTTTAGTGACTAGTATCTATCTTGCTTTTTCTTGCGTTTATTTTGCAAGAACAACTTTTATAATAACACTGTTTCTAGACAGTCTTTGAGCTCGCATATATCACTGCACGAACCGAACATCGATATCCAGGTAAAAGCAGTACAGGCAAGCGGATCACGGACTGAAGGAACAGACCAAACAGAAAAGGAGGACGACCAAAAAAATAACTTTTTTTTCGCTTCAAATCATCTCAAGCTAAATTGATTACATAATCGTAATGAAGCCCGAGTTCACGCAGTTATGCGTCTAGTATTAATATTAAATGCAGTACATGTCGAGTAACGACTGTACTCGAGGGAGAGTTTCGTCTACCTTTTCGTAGTATGTGAATCCAGGATCCACTTTAAAGTCAGCCGCTGGTGCCGACCGTTTGGTCCTGTTGTTAAGGTGACACTGTTTGACGTCATTGTTGCTATGCTGGTAGTTAAGGGACTTGCAAAGGTTGTTTTCTACACATTTCATGGTGCAGTCCATTACAGTATCGACACGAAGACTATGGAAGACACTGTTAACAAGTTGATAACCTAAACGGTATAGAAGAAGATTGTTTGCATTAACTGTTTTCACGAAAAGATTGATTACAAAAACATGAATTATTCGATGTGTGTTTTGCTGTGCACCTGCATAATAAATAGCCCCCTTCACAGTTCCCTGCGCCATTTTGAAAGGTTGCCAGGCATTGGAATCGAAGCGAGACGTACGTTGAGCTTCCAATGATAGAGACACGTGAATAAATGCCCCGAAAGGTGTTTTTAAAAAATTTAAAAGAAGTCTCAATCATTGCAAGTCTGATGTCCCTATTTTCTCTGCTGAAGAAGCCTGTATAATCTCCCCTGAGAGGGTTTCTTAGGGGCCGTTTACATGGAGATAGGGTAACCCTCCTAGCAGGGCTAACTCTTTTTTTTTAGAGTCCCCAGAGAAAAGAAAACAATAAGAGTTAGCCCTACACCTAGTGTAACCCTATGTAAACGGCCCCTTACTTTCCTTGGTAAGAAACTGTTCGTGAATATGTCCAGAATATTCTCACAACACACGATAAAACTGCTTTCTAAGCCGCAACATATTGTACTCGGTAACATGAAAGCTATACTAAATTTGAAAAATAGCCATCTTTCTTGAGATAAGCCATAAACAAATCTATAATGAAATATTAATGCCGTGGCTTTTTTCCATACTAGTCCAAGCACGTACGCAAACAGAAAGTCAATGGGAAAATGTTTATGAAGAGCTGTTTGACATGCTGCCAGTTCCTTTGTGATAGCTATTTGAAAGTCGAACATTGTTTTGAATGGAACTGCTTGATTGGGGAGCTTGGAAATTTATCAAGAGAACAAATGCTGCAGTGTGGAAGGAGGCAGAACGTGATGCCATGGGTAGAGAAAGAAGGATTTGTGCCTCGCCTTTACCCATGCACAAGGACCTATAAGAGGACATCTATAAAACTACGAAGTGTGAATACAATAAATCTGACTTCACTTAAATGACATATAGGGTTAAATTCCCACCTGAAAATCTCTGCAAACGTTTTGTGAGACGGTGGTAATGAGATCAGGTTTTACACCACAACTGTTACAGTGCGAATCAAAAAACCGTGGGCACCTAGAAATATTTTAGAAATCGTTTATTGTTCGTTGAACAACTCACAAAGAACTCTAAAGTACAAAAAGGTTTATCTGCATACTACACATCAGTACTTCTTGCGGTGATATAGTTGTTTCTGAGTTGTTCAACGAATAATAAACGATTTCTAAAATATTTCTAGGTGCCCACGGTTTTTTGATTCGCACTGTAAAACACTTTACACAAATATTGAATCATCCCACCTTTGTGCTGTTCGAAGTGTCCTATCTCTTCAAAGAAACCAAATGCACTCACAAAAAACGAACAGAACATAACGGCCTGGAAACACATTGTTTCAGTTGGCAGCGAAGATTCGTGTGGTTTACTATTTGCCTTTTTTCAGCTATCACTGCATTCCTTCGTTACCACATCAACGAAGACTTACTGCAATTCTAACTAATTTCGTACAGAAACAATTTATATCTTTACTTTGCCAAATATCTTATTAAATATTTATATAAATTCCTTCGTTGATATACTGTCAATGTCATGAACGTTGTCCACGTAAAATAGAGATTAACACTACAAGTGACACGTGATTCCTTGTTTATTTGTTTTCAGAAGTTCGATTTCAAGTTCTAACTGTATAATAAGTAACAGTGAACATGGAATAAGAATTAAAAAAATCTTTGTTCACAATTAATGCCAATATCGAGCATTTGGAGTGAATGTTTGTGGTGTCACGTGACATTTATTTTAGTGTTTATGTCCTTGGTGGACAAAGTTAATGACATTTACTGTATAAAGCTATTTTAAAAAACGTTGAATATACTGGATAGAGCATTCCAAGACCCAAAGGTATTGTGGGTCTTATCCATGTGAAAATAATACGTAAATAAGCAGCTATATCTGCTCTCTATATATGTAGCTATTATATTGTTTCGGACAGAATGCACTAAAAATAAAACTGATAAATAGAGGATATTATATGGGCGCGCGGAGATTCTTCGAGATATATATCTTCGAGTGTTGAAATGATATTTCATTAGTAAGCGCAGCGAACGAGTAAAATATATTCAACACGAAAAGATAAAATTCGTATCTCCAAGCGAATATGTAATGTTCTGTTTATTATATAATTATCAATGAAAAGAAAAGGAAACTTTTTTTGAAACAAGAAGTTTCCGTAAAGCTGTGTAACCATAGTGATGATATTTTCACATGTGAAGATATCAAATTTTTGAAACAGAGAAATATAGGTATTTCATTGACAATTATAAAATAAATTATTATTACTATTGCTATTTATTTAATTTTAGACAATATAACATGACCCAAAATGCATTTCAGTATTGGAATGTCCTATATTCAGTACTGATTCAACGATCTTTGAAATAGCTGTACGTTACGTGAAAGGAATATTGAAAATATATAATGAACCCGAGTTGGCAATAAAACTGATAACAAACGCTGGGGATGTAGACTTTAATATATATCTCCACGGGAATTGCACGCTAAATTGAATTCGTTCAATACCATCCAGAATACAAATTGTCCGTTGCACATAAATATAACTGAAAATTAGGTAAACAAATATCATTTTTAACATATTAATCAAAATAACTATCAAAAAAGCTAATCGAGCTGATTCAAAAACTGACTGGGTATGTATGTGTTCAAAACACATTTAATTTGTTCAAACAATGCTCCAAATTACCTCTCGAAAATCCTGCCAGGTCTTCATTAAGTTTTACTTTTGTTTTCTGACACGGGTGGCATTAATTTGGAAGGTGTCGCCTTGCTGTCTGGTTCTTCTATTGTGGATATTTTCTAGAAACTCATATTAACTCTTACATGCATGTAATTCTATACACCTCTTTAAATAAATAGCATGCAGAAAATGATGTTTTCAAGTAAACATATATTTTAATATTTTAGCACTGTCATATGAAAGAACCACCTGAAATAGGCATGATTGGAAGGTTTTGATGCTCCGGCTAAAATACCAATGAAGTAAATGTTCAAAAAAAATGTAGAGATTTGTATGTAATTTTCTGCTCAGGAATTCGATGCCGTTTTCTGCCAAACTTTCACAAGTTATTGTTTTAGTGAATGCCTATCATATGATAGAGTTCCTTTTCTTAAAACATCAATTTTGAATATTATAATAAGTCATGGCGGCCATTTATGAAAGTCGTCTATACCGGTTTGAAAGAAATTCAGTTCGAAAGCCGATTTAAGATACATTTTGAAGTGCAATCAATTAGACACTAGTAAAAGAAAAATGGAAGCTAGCGAGTAAACTAGTATAGGCTGCGTCGCTGTTTGATATAAACGATAGGTAATATAATGAAATTTGTAATACCGTAAAAAAATGTTAACTTAACTTTACTTAGTCAACATTTTTTACGGTGTTAAAGCCCGGGCAAACGGCTTCAATATTTGCTTCAACATTCGTTCAATTTTGTTGAACGCTGTAGAATGGTTGTCGAAGGATGTTGAACGTAGGTGGGCAAACGGTTTCAACATTTGATTCTACATCTGTTCGATTTTGTTGAATGGTAATGTTGAAACCGTTTTCAGCCCCCTTTCAACATTGTTGAAACGTGTTACGTATTTGAAAGACAACTAAATGCGCATGGGTGTAGTCAACAATGTTGAACGGAGCAGGGCAAACGGCTTCAACTCCGATTCAACATTCACAAAACAGAAATGTTTAATTGAACATTGCCATTCAACAAAATCGAACAAATCATGTTGAAGCAAATGCATATTCAGATTCAGATTTGGGATAACTGCAAACAATTTTACAATTTGAATATCTATACAGAATAGACGGATTACAACAAGTTTAATGCGAGAACAAATATTAATTTATTTACATGCATAAATACGTTTACAAATAAAACGAAAAATAAAAATTGTAAAATGTGTTTATATAATTTAAAGGTAAATATTTAAAAAACCACTGGCTTAATATTAAAGTCTAATTTTTTTAAAATGATCCACAGCCCCACCAATTAATTTGCAACTTAATTCACATATTACTTGCAAAAACGTTCAATAAAGTTAGCAAAAAAATACACAAATTATTAAAAATATTATAAAAACATCTTATCTAAAAATTGTTTTAAAACAACGTTGTATTGTCTTCATTTGGTATTTGGGTATTTTTTTCAAAAACGTTTTGTTTGTTCATTCCATTTCTTTCTTTTCCTTTCATTTTACACATTCCTTTTTGCTTTAATAGCTTCGATTGTAATTCTATCCATGTTACTGTTTTGTACTCTCTTTTTCGTTTCATTCTATTTTCAATTCCATTTTGCATTGTTTTATTTTATTTCGCTCCATTTCGTTTATTTTAGATTCGTTTCTTTCTATTTTGCATTATTTCATTTGAATTCGTTCAATTTCGTTTCATTCCATTCGGGTCCATTTTACTTTGTTTCATTTTATATATTGTTTCGTTATCTTTTGTTTCGTTCGATCGGTCTTTTCTATTTCGGTCTATTTCGTTTGTTATTAAGTTTATTTATAGTTTCGTTCTGTCTTTTCTATTTCGGTCTATTTCGTTAATCATTTTATTGTTTCGTTATTTTTTTGTTTCGTTTAGTCTTTTCTATTTCGGTCGACTATTTCGTTTATTTTTTTATCGTCAGTATTCGTTTAGTATTCATTTGTTATGAGTCAAGTCTTCCACAATCTTATGCACCGTCATTACTACACCTACGATCCCACCAATTATCCCAAATAATATAAATACAATATTCTTAACAACTACAAACCCTGTGTTAGTATTCTTAAATAACACAAGATGAAAGATACAGGGAAGGATGAAAGCCAGTACCGAGCTACCCATGGAGCCGATGAAAGCATTAACGTATGCAAACTCATTCTTGAGGAGTATGGCTAAGCCGGCTGTGGCTGTCACCAGAAGTGTACGGATTATGTTGCGCTTCCATGTGAGTTTCTGGGAAATAAATAGAACTTTTATCATTATAGCTTTTGTGATCAATTTCAAATTACCTAAGTCAACATCATCATTATTACGATGCATAATCACCACCATCATCATCATCAAAAGCTTTATGCAAGAATGATCTTCCACATCAATGCGATTGCAATCTGAGAGTAAGATTGTACCTTGTAAATGAAAGGCATATCAACTAAATCCTCCATGTCTTCATGACACAATGGTGCACCTTCCTTGCTTCGATCTTCTTGACTCTCTTCTTGAATAGTGTTGGATGAATAGTTCACCGACTGATCATCCTCCTCATCGTCCTCGTCCTTCCTGGTAAAACTACCACTGTGACCTGCAACAAGCTCTGACAAATGGGATTTCTTTTTCCTGCCCCGCTTACCAAACACAAGGCTTTCAGTGATCCGTATAACTGGGATGAGTTGAAGTGGGTAGGTGAACAACACAGCAATCATTAGAGTGACTCTGATAAATTGTGAGAATATATCCTGTGTAAGTGTATCAGTGACGATTTGTGGTACGTTGGAACCATAAACTAGATACCCCAAGACCCCAAAGCAGCCAAGGATCACAGAGACTTGACAGAGAGTAAGATGAAGGTAGAGAGGAAACCTTGGTCTGTTGCTACCCATACTTGACTCAATCGGGATTATCTAGGATAGAAAGTAACATGATTATCATAACATTAATCACATCTTTCAGTTTATGTCGTATTACTGATACTAACAATAACTGTAAATCTAAAGAAATGTGACTAATTTATACCTTAGGATATTAGCCTGTGTACTGCCATCTCCACCCCCCCCCCCCCCCCCCCCCTTTACCGGGAGAAACAGGGAGGAAACGTCTGTGAAAAGGCGTTCCTATTCGTGTTTCCAATAAATCCGTTTATCAAACAATCTTAGTATCGCATCAGTTTGACTGTAACTAACCAATCAGAAATAGTTCTCAAGATGTCGAGAACCTCACATGACCTCGGAACACGATTAGGATTGCCCTTTCACAGATGTTTCCTCCCCGTTTTCTCCCCGTAGGGGGAGGGATGGGGATGGTTGTACACAGGCTAATAGTAACATTAAGAAGTAGTCAATGCTGTAACACTTGCCAATACAACGGTACCTATGTCAGGACTTAAAATAGTAAAACAATCGGTTTGTCTCTTCCAGATAAAGAAACATTGAAAGATGGTTCCCAGTCAATTTTGACAGCAATTTCATTACCCATTTGACAGTTTATAATTATTTTAAGCTGTATTTGCCTGACATTTGGCCATTGGCAGACAGCTATTTCAAGCTCTGTATGTACCACAACCATCTACCTCGGACGTTGGTGTACTATCAGTTGCATGAAGGAAGGCAATTAAAATTAAAAATTAAAACCTATAAGTTAAAACTTATGCAAATCAGGATATACAACACTAGTGTTGTATGAAGATTCACAACACTCGTCACGTTTTCTTTTATAAATGACTCATTGATTATTCATGAGTTTTTTTAATGGTTAAATAACACATAATACCAGTACTTACACATCCAATGCCTTCAAAAGCACATGTCAACTGTCCAAAGAATATAGGAAAAGTGATCCAGTTTGCTTGAGATATTTCACTTAATTTAAAGTGAAATCCTGTGAGCAAAAAATTATAAAATTATATTAACATCATCTTGAAAAAATAACAGCTGATGATGTAATGAAATGATAATGATGATAGGATAATTACATAGAGAATAAGACATGGGCATGTGAAAATACGCAATTTATATCTTCGAATGTTCAAATTTGATATCAACAAGTGAGCGCAGCCAAGTAATTATTACATAACAAAATTGTTTTTTTGCAAAAACTGATAAAATGATACTTTCACAGAAACAGGTTCCCATTTAAATCTGTACTTTCCCATTTAAATCTGTACTTATGCAAATTTTGTTGATGTGTGCTAAACATACAGATCAACCAATCAGAGAAGTTCACTTCAGAAATAATATACTCTGATTGGCTGATCTGTGTGTTTAGCACACATCAACACAATTTGCAGAAGTACAGATTTAAATGGGAAAGTACATATTTAAATGGGAACCTGTTCATGTAAATTGTATCTCATTTTAATTATATGTGTTGAAA
This sequence comes from Metridium senile, assembly GCA_949775045.1. Classification (NCBI taxonomy): domain Eukaryota; kingdom Metazoa; phylum Cnidaria; class Anthozoa; order Actiniaria; family Metridiidae; genus Metridium; species Metridium senile. Next base: position 5,904,475 of record OX459099.1, on the reverse strand, counting down.
TAAGATATTTTTTAGTGGCAGAAATCCCAGTAAACCACTGTTATTCACATAATAAAATGATATTCAATATTACCTTGTAGAATATGTGCTAGCAGTGCAATAAAACCCACCAAGATGGCAACATTAGCAACTCCACTGATTGGGCCCAGCTTCCTGACATATCGTACAAAGGACATCAACACAAGAAAAGGAAAAGGAACAAGAAGAAGAAGAAAAAACGGAGGAGCGGTTTCATGGCCAACGTGAGGAGGTATGAGAGGAGTTGAATTCCTCAGTGCTCCAACATTTCCATCATATGTCATGTGAGTATCTGTGTCATTATGCATAGTGCCATTGTTATGGTACCATTTGACTGGAAACATGTCACTCAGAGTATTGCCAATGAAAATAAAATATGCCACACAAAACCCTGTTTGCGTCAGCATGAGAGCAATGTTCACTATTCTAAGACCCCATTTACCAGTAGCAATGAGTCCAATATCTCCTAAAGTCATTTCTTGTTCTACCTCTTCTCTAAGCTGTCTCATTTCTTCGTAACAATCTTCATTTTGTAACTCTTTGTAGTGGTCTGATGATTCTAGTATCAAATCGACAGCCATGGTTTTACATTTTATAATCAACTGACAGCAGTGGTCTGTTATTGTTGCAATTATGATTAAAGTCACAATCCCAAGCTGGAAATAGAAAGACAATTGTTCTATTAAACTAAATAAAATACTATTTTAATTTTGCTCTTATTCATATATTATGATAATTATATATAACACAAAAATAAACAAGTCAACCAATGTACAGACATACAGACAAAACAAAAACACACAAACAGGCTAACAAGCTTACAGACAGACAACCTCGTTCCCAGGGCCCTCTCCCTTTGCTTTTGGGTGGGGCGGGAAATGGCCCTGGCATCGGCTGGTCACATGACCACAAAATACCCTGAAATTCCAGGTGTAATAAATTAGCATAAATTACGATTCATATACTCCAAGATACGCCTGAGCCAGAGATTAAATAACTATTTAGGCAAGTCAAATTTAATTGATATTAAACATTGTTGCCTTCTTGAGATTTAAACTGCTTCAAAGTTACTTTCTGTTGTAAATTTCAAATCATTTATATCAAATATCAACAACGGTTTCAACAGAGCGATCTGGCTGATCTGAACCATGTCACTTATCACTTGTGGCTTCTTATGGTAGTTTATGTGTCACGCAATAAATAAATTGTCAGGTAGATTGCAAAATAGTCTTTACTTTGACGTGAAATTTCGTACAAACAGATATAGACTTTCATCATTATGAGAGATATGAGAATTAGAGACTGCCATCTCCCAATAACGAAAATCTCTACCAACTACATGTACTTGTCAAAACATTTCACTCACACTTCTGGACAAAAGGTCAACTGTTTTTCAAAACCACATATACACATACGGCCTATTTCTTTCCTATCTCTTGTAACCAAAGAACCTTAGTAATATTGTTTCAAGTTGTTTTCACTCTTATTTTGCAGCCATAGCTCTCTGAAAATGTCATTGTACAGTTTTGATCAATTTTAGTCTGTTGTTAGTCAAAATTTTCCATGACAGTTGACAAAAATTATGGAAATGAATGAACCAATGAGCAAACAGAATCGACCAGCCGATGCCAGGGCCATTTCCCGCCCCACCCAAATGCGAAGGGAGAGGGCCCTGGGAACGAGGTTGTACAGACAGACAGACAGACAGACAGACAGACAGACAGACAGACAAAACACACAAACAGGTCAACAAGCTGACAGACAGACAGACAAACCAAAAACACACTATCAGGTCAACAAGCTTACAGACAGACAGACAGGTCAACAAGCTTACAGACACACAGACAGAAAGACAGACAGACAGACAGGTCAACAAGCTTACAGACAGACAAACAAAACAAAATAACACAAGCAAATAAATTTTGTAATCGCCATTCTCATACATCAACAAGAAAAAATCATACATCAACAAGAAATACAAAATTATATAACACACACAAAGCAAAATAATCCTCAAAAAACCATAGGATAACAACATGGTAATAATCAAATATGCATGAATTTATGCTTGTAATATTTTCACATGCGATACTTACTGCCAGTCCACTCTGCCTAAATGCAAATGGCAAGGATAGATAGCTTGTCCCAATGAAGGCCTTTAAAACATTTGCAAAGTCTATAAACTGCTGCCATGATGTTGGTCTGTAATAAAAAATAAAAAAAAATATGAATAAATAAATGAATGAGTGAACAGATGGGTGACAGTTTCTCAGAAATGGGCATATACTAAGTTCACTTAATTAAACTAGCATACTCTATGGTCTCTATGCAGGGATTCTGGCATTATGCGGAGGTGCGGACCCGCATAATTGACTACTTTCCGCATAATCCCGCATAATTTGCCAAAAAAAAAAAATAGATAAAAGCACCAAAAATGCACCAATGAAACAAATTAAATAGATAAAACAATAGATATATATTAGTTATCTCCCTTGCATGCTTGAATAGTTTTTTGCCGTTTTGTTACAGTCGTACGAAGTACAAATTGTTCGTTTTCACGGCTTACAAACCAGCCGTCGACATGCTCCTAAATACAGGAATCGCTCATTCATATCTATACTAATAGTTGACAAGACTACTAGTGGAACCTCGAATACTTTACTATTACACTACAAACAAACCCTAATCCTAACCCTGACCCTAACCCTAACCCTAATCCTAACCAAAACCCTAACCCTAACCACAAGAAACAGCAAGAAACATGAATGAGCGAATCCTGTATTTAGGAAAACTGCAGCCGTCGAAGCGACGCCATTTTGTTTTTATTTCTATAGTATTGGGCTTCCTGTATCTCGGCCCAGGCCCCATGCTGTTTGGCGGTTTTCCAAGATGGCGGTTTTCCAAGATGGCGGAACGTTTAATTAACGGAAATCGTTAGTTCTTTTGGTTATAGTGTTGTTATTAGTTTGAATTATTGATAAAAAACGAATGATATGACATTTATGTGTAAAAAAGAACCGAAATAGGAGAGCTAAAGTAATTGAATTAGTTTTATTTTAAGTTTTAAGCGATTACGTCATCCCGCATAATTTTCCGCATAATTTATCGTTTCTTCCGCATAATCTTCCGAAAAAATTCCGCATAATTTTGATTTTTCCTCCGCATAATGCCAGAATCCCTGTCTATGTGTTTCTTAATTGTCACTTTCGTCTAATTTCTCCCTTTCTTTGAAGGAAGTGGTTCATTTTTTTTACATTGAAATATCCATGTTCTGTTCTCATTTATTCATACATTTATCAATTTAGCATACACTTGATTTGAAGATTAAGATTTAAGATTTTTTTAGGCTTTAGACTAGCTTTTATGGAGTTTATAGCAAATATGTGCTTATGCATGTATAAGCTGGTTAATCAATATCCAGGTTGAACATCTTTATACCAAGATCCATCCAGGCATGATCTTACAAGATCTTGGCATATGTTGCCCTCAATCTGCAAGAGCTTGCATGCACTTTCAAGCTTCTGCCAATATTTAATTAAGATCTTCCCAAGATCCTTCCAAGAAATTTACTTGCCAAGGTTTTAGTAAGATCTTATGCTCTGAGCGCCTGGGCATTCAGGCTTATATATAATAACCCTTTACACGGCAATAACATTGTTACAAACTACATCCTATTGATAGCATTTCAATAGATTAACATCTAAAATGCTTCAGCGAATGTTTCGTTAAAGTCTATACTCACGTGACTAGTCGAACATCAGCTGAGCTCGTTACAGAATCATGCATTGTCGAAGTAACTTAACTCTTCAAGCGCTAAAACTCTTTCAATTTATAAACAAATAGTTAAGGATTCATGCTGAAGAGAACTGTCCGGAGAAAATCATGCTTTTGAGTAGAAAAAGCCCAACAAATCTTGTAAACAGGAAACCAAAATAAAAGAGCAAGTCAACTCCTCGTGTTTATGTCACATGACCATTTAACACAGGAACCCCGCTGCATGAAACGATTTTTGCCCTCATCAATATTCATCACGTTTTAGCCTGTGTTTTTCATGGGATATAGTTTGGCAATCAATTCAAACATCAAATACTAGTATCAGGATGATATCCTTTTACTGTAATAAACAGAGTAACCGTTTCAGTTTCCCTGCAAGGCAACCCACGCAAATCCTGGCTGAAATCCCCCCTTCACCCCTCAGTCGCGATTGAAGGTCCTTGGAAGTTTGTCAGGAGGTGTCCAATTGCAAATGAAAGGCTTTTAAGGGTTCACAAATAATGGGTGTCCGGTCCTTAATAAATGTCTTAAATAAAATAGGGGCAATAGCTGTTATTACAGTTATATGCAAATGATTTCAAACAATGGATTCAAATCGAGGCTTTCGGGCAAACCTATTGTTTTCGCCCGAAAGCATCGACTTCAACCCATTGTTCAAAATCATTTGCATATAACTGTAATAACAGCTATTGCGGTGCTAGGGGGTGTCCTGCACCCCCTAGATCCACCCCTGAATTGTCTTGTCTGTCCATCACTCTTATATTAGGCCCTGCCAGAAGTGCCCTGCGTTGTTGTTCTGCACTTTAAATGTCAGTGTTGTGAATAGGAGAAGATTAATTATTTTGTTTGCTATTTTTTATGAACCAGATTTATTTGTGGTTTTTACAGTGAAACAGTACTGGGACTAAGATAAATATCCGGTTTATCGAGGGTCCCCGTTTATTGAAGTTTTATTAGCAACTTCTGGAAAACTTTAGGACCGATTTTTAAAAATACTAGAATCATCTGACCACTGCAAACAACTACAAAATGAAGATTGTTACGAAGAAATGAGACGGCTTAGAGAAGAGGTAGAACAAGAAATTACTTTAGGAGATATTGGACTCATTGCTACTGGTAAATAGGGTCTTAGAAATGGGACCAAAAGTTATGTCCACTTTAAAGAGAATTACAGTTTTTTGAGGGTTCGGTAAAGAGGGGTCCCACTGGGAATATACTGATATCCAATTTTTTTATAAATACACAAACTGTACGCGTATTGCATGCAGAATTTTTTATTTTTTATTCTCGATTATCTTCTATTATAAGTGACTATATATATGTGTTATACTCGAATGTTCAACTATTGCATCTTTCTTATATATATACACCTATTTCAAAAAGGCCAGTTGGCGAAAAGTTTGTAGCTTGTTGCATACCAAGCCCGAAATGAACTATGGATGATACGAATTCAAGCAGCAAAAGGTCACAGCCGCTGAATATGGAATTTTTCCAAACTTTCATCTGCAGGTTTTTCAGCAGGTTATTCTGTGCCGATATCATTTACATATATATGAATATAACATATTTCAAGCTTGGTAAGCAACATGCAACATGCAACAAGAAACATGCATCGATCTATTAAAGCCAATATTTCTAAATGTCTGTGATATTGTATACCTAATCTTACATAATCATTAAATATATATGGATGAATATATAAGTGATGGATGAATATATAAGTGATAAACAAATAGATAAATAGATAAATAAACAAACAAACAATATGGAATCGTATTTTATACAGTATACGAAGAATCAAATAGCGTTCAAATAGCGTTAAGATAGTTACTCAACTAAGCAACTAGATTAGCTTTTTACTGTTATTTTGAGTAACATTTACTGAAATGTTTGTATAATTTTTTACAAATCTAAAGCTATAAATATTCATTACTTTAAAACAATACAATATCGTTGTAGATAGTGACATGTTTATAGGTGAGCGTAGTGTTGACAAATTATGTTTGAATTTTTCACGATAGAATTTTTAAATTTCTATTGTTCTAATAAGAATGGTTGGTTGGCAAAACCATAACAAACTACGTCACGGTACTTTTATAGCTTATCATACAAGCAATAACTGCATGTGTCTTAACTCTCAGGGTGGGGAAGAGGTTTTCCGTGATCCGTGATTCACCCTAAATTTGCCTGTGATTCGTGAAAAGCAAAAAAATTAAGCCGTGATCCGTGAAATCATCTTCGCCCGTGACCCGTGATTTACAGATTTTCACTGTCGTAACTCGGTGATCCGTGAAAACGTGACAGCTTTTCATATAATTATAAACGGTTGTGTAAACCGAAACGTTTATTGCTAGCAGTATTATTCTTTGTATATCTGTTAGATCCAGTTAATAATAATTATCTGTCTAACAAGCGCAAAACGTTGCCTAGTAGAAACAACAGAGTTAACATCGCGAGTTCTAAAACTGTGATTCGTGAAAACGCTTTAAATACGTTACTCCGTGATTCGTGAAATCATGAAAAAACGGCGCGTGATTCGTGATCGGTGCCCCCTCTTCCCCACCCTGAACTCTAACTCAGCAACTCCCTCGTGTATTCCACACAGCTGGCATACTGCAGAAGGCATCTTGTATCAATCAAATACCTAGAGGAAGATAAAACAAACTCTTGTTTTCTAATGTAAAATGTTACCCTGCGAGCAGAGTCTCCTTTGCCTTCCCCGTGAGAGAGAAAGGAAAGAGAGACTCTGCCGAAAGCCTGTCGTTTCTTTCATGTACCGCTAGCCCAAGACTCGGGGCTAGTCAAACTGGTTTTGCTTCCGGTCAAACTTGTTTTTGTGCGCACGGTTGAATTAATGATTTATTCCAATGACCAAAACTGCGCCCACAAGCATCAATATGGCGGCGACCGTTCGTAAGGCTATAACTGACGTGTTTGAAAGTCTATTTTCCTTGAAGAAATTTCAATTATCGACTTATCAAGAGAGAGGAATAACAGAATTTATCTTGGGACAAGATACCTTTGTTTCTTTACCGACCGGGCACGGCAAATCGCTCATTTATCAGTTCGCTATTCCGATAGCCCACAAGTTGTACGAGGTCGAAGGTTACCGGAAACGGAAATGTTATTTTACAGCAAGTGGGCGTGGAAATTATTCAGTTTCTAAGCAACCGGCGGGCATGCTCAAATGAAAAACGACAGGCTTTCGGCAGAGTCTCTCTTTCCTTTCTCTCTCACGGGGAAGGCAAAGGAGACTCTGCTCGCAGGGTAGTAAAATGTTGGCGATAAGAATAAAAATAATATGGCTGGAAAAGGGCTGCCAGAGATCTAAAACATGACCCAATTTATAGTGAGAGGATACCCCAGGCGATGTACTCGGGGGTAAAATGACGGGGGAGGAGGGGGGGGGGGGATCCGACGGAGCATCAAATTTCTTTTTAAGACCTAAAAAAATACTCGACAGGTCTCTTCACCCCAGGGAGGAGGGAGAAACATCAAAAATAATCAAGGACGAAAGAGAAAAAGTGGTGAAAAAGAGGGGGAGGGAGAAGGACAATTTTACTTATTGGAATGCTTAGCTTGTAATATTATTTTGGCCAATTTTATGCGAACAGCTTATCTCTGAAATACAAACTATTACAGTGCGACTACTGAAAGCGGAGCCACCCAAACAAATTTCAAAATAAATAGTTTTTGAGATCAAACAAAAACCTTGTAGCAGGTTCCCCCAGGCTAAGATGTTTCTTATTCAATCTTTATTTATTCCGTTCACAAATAATGAAAATCATTAGCATTTTAAGTAAAAAAGTCAAACATTTGTAGAGATTCTATTGTTCATATTCTCAATCGTGATTGGATAATTCTGTTTTGGTGGCCCCGGTTTCAGTAGTCGCACTGTAAATAAATCAAATTTGTACCATTTGCACTCTAATGAAAAGCCTCAATAGCTTATATTTAGAAAGAACAAAAAAAATCAGGGAGGAGGGAGAAATGGTCGAAAACAATAGGGAGGAGGGAGAAAAATGGTATAAAATTTGGGAGGAAGGATATTTTAATCCCTGTTCCTCTGCCCTCTATTTAGTGTAACCCGAATCCACAATATAATCTAATTGAATACCTTTATATGTTGCAGAGAAACCAGTGAATACATTTGAACCATCGGCATTGAAGGCGATGTAAAGATATTTGCCAGAACTGGTGATAGTCCCTGGATTCAAATTTACTCCATGGAATTCACCAAGTTTTGGAGCAGAAGCCGAAGACCCGTCATAGATTCGTACAAAATCGTACTTTTTCTCAGTATTGAAACTTTCAAATGTGATAGAGATTCTATTGGTTGATGTAAGCTTCCAATAGCAGTTCAGATTGTCAGTGTACTTATTAGGATAGTTTGGCGATGTTATCTTGTTGGACGAGTAGCTTCCACAACTCGCTGCAGTCATGGTCACCTGGACTGTAGATAGGATTGAAGAAAGGAAGACATTAGGTACAATCATAGCTCACTTATCGTGATTTAATCATTCACACACTCATACATTCCCTCCCTGTCACGGTCAGCTGGACTATAGGTAGGATGAAAGGAAAGGAAAATATAATATCTCCTTTGCAAAAGTGTACGTGGTAGGGGTGATCGGCGGAGGTTTTGAAAACGACTCCTAAAGGGTACGCACATATTAAAATAACTGTTAAAGCTTGTTGATTTCAACCCCTACAAGGACGGCTGTGTGATGTTCTTGCCAAGCCAAGCTTACTTTTAGCAGCAAAGCAGAGTAAAAATGACCCTTACAGGTACTGAGTCATGTAACTGATTTTTGGGCCAGAACCCCAAAGGACCTTAAAAGGTACGCACAGGAAATATTTTTTACCCTAAAAGGTGCACCGATCACCCCTACCACTTGGACAAATAGAGTACCCCCGGGATCATTGATTGCTTATCATGATAACTACTCGGCCATTTACACACTGGTTCAGCCACTGATACAAACAAATAGCGAATATACATACAACCAAACAACCAAAAAAACATACAAACAAACACACAAACAAACATACAAACAAACTTACAAACAAACTTACAAACAAACATAAAAATAAAACATAAAAATAAACAAACAAACACACAATAAAACAAACGAATTATCAAAAATTATTATCATCAGTTGATAAATGAGAAATATAATCAACAAAGCTAACAAACTAGCTTTATATACAAACATAATTACCTGTACATGAACGGCCGTCTCCTTGGTAACCCGCCTTACACTGACAAGTATATGAGCCCGCGTTATTATTACAGTTTGCGTTTCCATGGCAATTGTTTTGTCCAGTCGAACATTCATTGATATCTATAGAAGAAAAGAACTGCTGACTTAGAGATAGAAAAACTACAATCTACCAGAAAATGTAAGAACAAAACAACAACAAACAACAAACATAGAAAACAGAAAACAAGAAATACAACAGAGAAACAAACCGAACAAACAAACAATCATGCACACAAACACAAACAAACAAACATACAAATAACAAACAAACGAACAAACGAACAAACAATAAAACAAACAAACAATAAAACAAACAAACAACCAAACAACCATACAAACAAACAAACAAACAACCAACCATACAAACAAACAACCAAACAAACAACCATACAAACAAACAAACAACCAAACAACCAAACAACCATACAAACAAACAAACAAACAACCATACAAACAAACAAACAAACATACAAACACACACACAAACAAACACACAAACAAACATACAAACAAATATACAAATAAAACATACAAATAAACACACAAACACACAATAAAGCAAACGAATTAAGAATCAACAAAGCTAACAAACTAGCTTTATATACAAACATAATTACCTGTACATGAACGGCCGTCTCCTTGGTAACCCGCCTTACACTGACAAGTATATGAGCCCGCGTTATTATTACAGTTTGCGTTTCCATGGCAATTGTTTTGTCCAGTGGAACATTCATTGATATCTATAGAAGAAAAGAACTGCTGACTTAGAGATAGAAAAACTACAATCTACCAGAAAATGTAAGAACAAAACAACAACAAACAACAAACATAGAAAACAGAAAACAAGAAATACAACAGAGAAACAAACCGAACAAACAAACAATCATGCACACAAACACAAACAAACAAACATACAAATAACAAACGAACGAACAAACAATAAAACAAACAAACAATAAAACAAACAAACAACCAAACAACCATACAAACAAACAAACAAACAAACAAACAAACAACCAAACAAACAACCATACAAACAAACAAACAACCAAACAACCATACAAACAAACAAACAAACAACCATACAAACAAACAAACAAACATACAAACACACAAACAAACAAACACACAAACAAACATACAAACAAATATACAAATAAAACATACAAATAAACAAACAAACACACAATAAAGCAAACGAATTAAGAATCAACAAAGCTAACAAACTAGCTTTATATACAAACATTACCTGTACATGAACGGCCGTCTCCTTGGTAACCCGCCTTACACTGACAAGTATATGAGCCCGCGTTATTATTACAGTTTGCGTTTCCATGGCAATTGTTTTGTCCAGTCGAACATTCATTGATATCTATAGAAGAAAAGAACAGCTGACTTAGAGATAGAAATACTACAATCTACCAGAAAATGTAAGAACAAAACAACAACAAACAACAAACATAGAAAACAGAAAACAAGAAATACAACAGAGAAACAAACCGAACAAACAAACAATCATGCACACAAACACAAACAAACAAACATACAAATAACAAACAAACGAACAAACGAACAAACAATAAAACAAACAAACAATAAAACAACCAAACAACCAAACAACCATACAAACAAACAAACAAACAACCAACCATACAAACAAACAACCAAACAAACAACCATACAAACAAATAAACAACCAAACAACCATACAAACAAACAAACAAACAACCATACAAACAAACAAACAAACATACAAACACACAAACAAACAAACACACAAACAAACATACAAACAAATATACAAATAAAACATACAAATAAACAAACAAACACACAATAAAGCAAACGAATTAAGAATCAACAAAGCTAACAAACTAGCTTGATATACAAACATTACCTGTACATGAACGGCCGTCTCCTTGGTAACCCGCCTTACACTGACAAGTATATGAGCCCGCGTTATTATTACAGTTTGCGTTTCCATGGCAATTGTTTTGTCCAGTGGAACATTCATTGATATCTATAGAAGAAAAGAACTGCTGACTTAGAGATAGAAAAACTACAATCTACCAGAAAATGTAAGAACAAAACAGAAAACAAGACACATACATACATACATACATACATACATACATACATACATACATACATACATACATACATACATACATACATACATACATACATACATACATACATACATACATACATACATACATACATACATACATACATACATACATACATACATACATACATACATACATACATACATACATACATACATACATACATACATACATACATACATACATACATACATACATACATACATACATACATACATACATACATACATACATACATACATACATACATACATACATACATACATACATACATACATACATACATACATACATACATACATACATACATACATACATACATACATACATACATACATACATACATACATACATACATACATACATACATACATACATACATACATACATACATACATACATACATACATACATACATACATACATACATACATACATACATACATACATACATACATACATACATACATACATACATACATACATACATACATACATACATACATACATACATACATACATACAAACAAACAACTAAACAAAAAAATAACTAAACAAACAAACAACAAACACAAAATACACTAAACAAACAAACAACAAACAAAAGAAAATACTAAACAAACAAACAACAAACACAAAATACAAATAAACAAAAAATACACTAAACAAACAAACAACAAACAAAAGAGAACACTAAACAAACACAAAATACAAATAAACAAAAAATACACTAAACAAACAAACAACAAACAAAAGAGAACACTAAACAAACAAACAACAAACACAAAATACACTAAACAAACAAACAACAAATAAAAAATACACTAAACAAACAAACAACAAACACAAAATACACTAAACAAACAAACAAACAAAAAAAGAGAACACTAAACAAACAAACAACACACACAAAATACACTAAACAAACAAACAACAAATAGAAAATACACTAAACAAACAAACAACAAACACTAAATACACTAAACAAACAAACAACAAATAAAAAATACACTAAACAAACAAACAACAAATAAAAAATACACTAAACAAACAGACAACAAACACAAAATACACTAAACAAACAAACAACAAACACAAAATACACTAAACAAACAAACAACAAACAAAAAAGAACACTAAACAAACAAACAACAAACACAAAATACACTAAACAAACAAACAACAAATAAAAAATACACTAAACAAACAGACAACAAACAAAAAATACACTAAACAAACCGCACACATCAAATAAAAAAATACACTAAACAAACAAACAACAAATAAAAAATACACTAAACAAACAAACAACAAACAAAAAATACACTAAACAAACAAACTTCAAACAAAAAATACACTAAACAAACAACCATCAAACAAAAAATACACTAAACAAACAAACAACAAACACAAAATACACTAAACAAACAAACAACAAACACAAAATACACTAAACAAACAAACAACAACAAAAAAAACACTAAACAAACAAACAACAAACAAAAAATACACTAAACAAACAAACATCAAACAAAAGAGAACACTAAACAAACAAACAACAAACACAAAATACACTAAACAAACAAACAAATAAAAACAAATAAACAAACAAACAACAAACACAAAATACACTAAACAACCAAACAACAAATAAAAAATACACTAAACAAACAGACAACAAACAAAAAATACACTAAACAAACACACAACAAATAAAAAATACACTAAACAAACAAACAACAAATAAAAAATACACTAAACAAACAAACAACAAACAAAAAATACACTTAACAAACAAACAACAACAAAAAAACACTAAACAAACAAACATCAAACAAAAAAATGCTCTAAACAAGCAAACAACAAACAAAAACATTAAACAAACAAACAACAAACAAAAAAAGACACTTAACAAACAAACAAACAAATAAAAAAAACCACTAAATGAACAAACAACAACAAAAGACTCTAAACAAACAAACATAAAACAAAACAAAAACAATAAACAAACAAACAACAAACAAAAAAAACACTAAACAAACAAACAACAAACAAAGAAAAAACACCAAAAAAACATCAAACAAAAAATAACTAAGCAAACATACAAGCAATAAAACAAACAAACAATACGAATTAACAATCAAAAAAGCTAATAAGCTTATATAAACATTTAATACCTGTACATGCACGGCCGTCTCCTTGGTAACCCGCCTTACACTGACAAGTATATGAGCCCGCGATGTTATTACAGTTTGCGTCTCCATGGCACTTGTGCTGTCCAGTCGAACATTCGTTGATATCTATAATGACAAAAAGATTTATTTATATTAGGTGCTTATAGCGCATTTTAAAACTCAATGCGCTTACAAAATTATATTATATCAGTGTCAAAGTATTCACGGAAGAGAAATGTTTTAAGTTCAGTTTTAAAATTTGTTGCAGTGTCTTTAGTTTTTTTAAGATAAAAAGTTTAACTTTAATATAGACTGGGAGAGAGGTATTTACACTTGTGTGATGCGCGGTACCGTCACCTCCCAAGAAACTTTTGAGAAAGTTCTTAACCACATAAAAACCTCGCTCGTCTTCGCCACTTTGTATGAAACAGGTTCCCTACTTTCGATAATCTGTTTATGAGCAGACGATCCTGTTAATCAAAAAAACAAATTCACGCACGCTGATTGGCTAATTTTCTCAAAAAATTCTTGGGTTGCCACGGTACTGCACGTCACAAAGGAAAGAAAGGAAAATAAAAGTATGGAAGACAGAAGAACAAATCAGCAGCGTCTGACAGTATACGGAGAAAGTAAAATATGTGATAGCAAAATAAGGACAGTATTACTGCAAAAAAAATGGTTCTCATTACTTTTTCTGAAACTTTCAATTCTGCATCTTTTTAGCTTAGGAGACAATATATCAAAGCAATTGTACAAGAAACCTAGTTAAATTGATCACATCATGGTAGAGGGGGGTTAGATGATTATATTACCTTGGTCGCACCGTGTGCCTTCATATCCTTGTGTACAGTTACATCGATATTCTTGTCTGTTATCTAGGAAAGTACATTTACCGCCATTGCGACATGGCTTCTCTTGACAGGGATTCTGGTAAAAAAAAGAAATATTATGTCAATATCGAAAAGAAATGTTTGGACGTGCATGATAAATGATTTCATAATCCGATGAAAAACAGATTCCAAGGCTCTTGATCTTGCTCAAATACTCAGTAAAGGGAGGGGGAAACAAAGAGACAAGGGAGAAAGAGATAAAGAGAAGAAGAAAAAACAATGAACGAGGGAAAGAATGAGAGAGAAATATATTTATAGAAAAGAGGTGTAACAAAGAATAAGAAAGAATGAAGAACAAAAAAGAAAGAAAGAAAGAAAGAAAGAAAGAAAGAAAGAAAGAAAGAAAGAAAGAAAGAAAGAAAGAAAGAAAGAAAGAAAGAAAGAAACTAGAAAGAACCACGGAAAGAAATGGAAATGGAGGAAATAAAATAATTGCTTATTTTTACCCTAGTAGAACAGCATTTATAGCAATACCTTCACGCTGTAATGATGAAATTGTTTGCTTGCATTCAAGTATTTCTTGTGCGTAAATTGTTCAAAAGGTAACAGCTCACACAAGTGAAGACCGCTTTTAAAGGGCGTAGTTTTAAAGTTTACTGAACGGCACCAAAGGACATTCACGCATGCGAAAATACATCCCATCTTGTCTTTCACAGTTACAGACTGGCCATATTTGATGTCATCGGGAAGAGAGAGTTCTTGATCAGGATAAAAGTCAAAAAGGAGTCCTTTTTCACGATTGTATGCCTGACTTGCTCTACATTGAATGCATAGCAGTAAGAAAGGTAGCTGGACTGCCAAACCAAGGAACATTCTCTGGCAAATTGAGTATCTGATTGAGTGTGGCATGAAAGATGTTCTTTCCTCAACAACAAGCTCAAAACTGAGGGAGAGTATCATCGAATCTAGATATATTACATTGATGACGTTTACCTATGTTTATTTCCAAGTTGATTGCTACATGACCAGTATAGCTAAATACAGGTATCTCAATTAATGACGTCGTAAATAATACCTCAGTAAATAAGACTTCAATTACACATGAAGTTTAAAATTGCTTGAGCAAACAAAAACAAGTGAGTCACAAATTAAATACTGTTCTTTTTAAACTTCCTGTTTTCCTTTCATTCCATCTCATCCCTGTTCTTTCCATTTTTCATTCTTCTCCTATTTTTCATTTTTTCCTTCTTTTCCCTTGTTTGTACTGTTTGCATTTTTCCTATTAAGAAGTTTCACTTCTTCTTTTATTTATTTCTTTCATTTCTTCAGTTTCCAGCTTCTCGATTTGTGAAGAGGGTCCTGAAGGGGTCCCAGTTTTTATTTGTACCAAATCCCAGTCAAAAATCACATAATCCCGTCAGTTTTGCTCAAGTTTTCAATCCCATTCCCATTCCCATTATCTATTGTTTTTTCTATTTGTAAATCCCAGTCCCAGTGCATCCAATCCCATTTTCCCAGTCAAAATTAAGCAGGCCAATCCCAGCTCCCATTTTATCCCTTCAGGACCCTCTATGAACAACTTACAATTTCGATAACTTCTTGAACGGTTTTATTTTTAATAAAGATTGAAATAGAAGTAAAAACATTTTTACTGAGTCGTTAATGGGACGGTATTGTTTGTTTACCAACTGGTACTCTTGAGCTTGACATGAGACGTATTTTTCATTGCCAACGGCTTTTGTTTCGACAAAAATTAGTCGTACAACCCACAGTCACCTGCGGAAAAATTTGCATACCTCTTCTGAGTTGTATGTTTTTTAGCAATACCTTGATGCAAATGAAGTAACTTAAATTAATTGCGATGTTATCAGATTATAGCTTCAACAAAACATATGTTGGCTCTGCACCGATTTTCGACAAAAATAATCCATACAACCCCCAGTCAATTCCAAAAGCATTTGTATGGAGTTTTTTAATTGTGCTGAACTTTAAAATAATGTAACTTCAATTACAAAGTTTTGACTTCGTTATGACTATAGCTTATCAAAAACATTTTTCTAGTATTCAGCTTAGCTTCGCGATTTGTGATCAACTTATGCCTGAACGGAAATATTTCGTAAACTTCTTAAACTTCTTAAAATAGAACATCAAAACCGGCCTATTTAGTCGTTAATGGACGGGATTGTTTGTTTGCCAACTGGTACGAACTATGGAGCTCTTCTTTTTTATCAAATATTCAAAAGTTTCTTGATAGACTTATTTTTTAACGTGTGGCTCTTGTTTCGACAAATATTAGCCATACAACTCACAGTTACCTCCGAAAAAAAGAGTTGTATGGAATTGTTTGCGCAATAATTCGATTAAAATAATGTAACTTCAATAGTTTAGACTTCGTTATGACTATAGTTTCATCAAAAATATTTTCTCTAGTATTCAGCTTAGCTTCTCGATTTGTGATCAACTTATGTCTGAACGGAAATATTTCGTAAACTTCAACGTTTTTATTTAACTAAGTTTAAAATAGAAATAATAACCTTTTTAGTCGTTAATGGGACGGGATTGTTTGTTTGCCAACTGGTACTCTGGGCGGCGCTCTTACTTGTTATCAAATATTCAAAAGTTACTTGATAGAATTATTTTTCAGTTCCAACGGCTTTAGAATTTAATATAAACTTTAAATTAATCTAAGTTTAAAATAGAAATAAAAACCTTTTTAGTCGTTAATGGGACGGGATTGTTTGTTTGCCAACTGGTACGAACTATGGAGTTCTTCCTTGTTATCAAATATTCAAAAGTTGCTTGATAGACTTATTTTTCAGTTCCAACGTCTTTATCATTTTAATATCAAAATTATTCTACAGATCGAGTTGCTGTACAATAATAGAAAGCTAAAAGGACAGTTAAGAGTGTTTGTAATGTTGAAAACACTTCCTTTACTATGTTGGATACTCTAAAATCTCTCACTTAAACCGAAACATGTAGACATAAATAGGATTTAGACAATCTTGGCAAAAACTAGTGAGACACTTTTACGGTTTTCTTTTTTTTTTTTCACCTCTCTTGAAAACTTTCCAAACATCACCCGTACCTATTAATTACGAATTGTAGGCACGATCGTGCGATTTCCTACACTAACTATATGTTTTAGCTATAATCCTCCCCACCCCCTCCGCGCATTTGTTACGAATAAATGAGACGGCTTAGAGAAGAGCTAGAACAAGAAATAACCTTAGGAGATATTGGACTGATTGCTACTGGTAAATGGGTCTTAGAAATGGTATAGAGGTATAAAGGGGTCCTTGGTGATTTCAACCCCTAAAAGGTACGGCTGTGTTCTTGCCAGCCAAGCTTACTTTTAAGCAAATCAAAGCAGAGTAGAGATGACCCTTACACGTACGGAATCATGATTTTTGAGCCAAAACCCTAAAATTAAGGACCCTAAAAGGTACGCACAGGAAATGCTTCTAACCCTAAAAGGTACGCCGATCACCCCTACCACTTGGACAAAGGGAGTACCCCCCTTTCTCCCCTGCGATATTTTGTACACCATTGTTCAAACCAGCCAACGTCTCTTGGCCTTTTATTTTATATTTGATAGATAATGTTGATTTATAATTGTAATGTGGATACTCCAACCGTGAACTCTTGACTTTTTTCAGGTTATCATTTTCTGAACATCTACTGCTATAAAACTTTTTAAAATGAAGCAGTCAGTTCAAATAAACTAATGCCCCGTTCACACTTTAGCTTAAACATGTTTTAAAGTAGTTTAACTAAAAGAAAAGGCTAGAAAAGAAAAGTTTAACTAAACATGTTTAGAAAACTATTTACAAACATTGTTCACTCTTTGATGAAATAATACATATAAACTATCCTTCATATTGTACTGAACAGATTAGAGTTAAAATAATTATATTGAGGATTTCTAGTCTCTAAACATTTTGTTTAATAAAAACTCATTTTAACTAAACAGGTTTTGATGTGAATGGGGGTATAAGTATTCTTAATAAACCTTATCAGATGTAATGCATTCGCTCAAGACCAGGATGTGAGTTAAAAGAGGTAACAAAACAACTTAAGATATTCATGGTTCAATTATCCCCACTGTAAATCTTAAACAAAACAACAAAACAATAGAGTACAAACATTAAAAGAGTGAAACATAAATAGTACTTATATTCTATCTTAGAACATAAAACCTTTTCTAACTTAATTCCATTACACTAGAACACATATGTATAGGAATTGGCATCTCGTTTATTGACAATTATTGAAGATCAAGTAATGAAAAAAGTTTACAAGTTACACAACGTGCGTATACAGAGAGATACCTTCGAGTATCTACTATAACATATTAACCCTATTTATACAAATTACATCTACCTAGAGTATAATTTACACGATAATGCCTTACCATAACAGCACGCTAGTATTCATTCCATATCGTTAGAAAATACATTAAATAGTGATATTTTATGCTAGAGTGAAGACATTTATTAACCCGTGAAATTAAATAGTCAAGGTGTAATAGTCAAATAGACACAAAAGAAAACAATGAAATTCTGGACTGCCAAGGTGTATTAGTCTAATATCTTTTGCACGGGTTAAATGACTTCACTCTAATATTTGTACTCTAATCGTTTTGAATAATCATCACTACAGAATCAAGCTCATTTCATTCTTGGAAACCCAGGTGAATAACTTGGGTCTTCAAAGATTTTTTATTTTTGCGTCAGAGACTTGAAATCTTGCACTACCCGAGTCATTGTTAAAAAGACGTAGAGTTTACATGTACATGATCGCGACGTTTTTCTGCCAACATTGAATTCACATCCAACAGCGCGTCATTACTATCTCCAGACCAACTTTCTTCCCAATTCTTTCTTGGGTCACTGCACTTACAAGTGAAGGTATGCCTCTCACATCCTTGCCATCCCCACCCCCTGTTGGTTTCGGTATAGGCCACTCTCTTGGTCGTACCAGAGTTGAGTTTTTCATCTTTGTACCGTATACAAGATTCACCTGCACACGAACACCAGAACGCATGCTCGTAGTGGCAGTCATTATCGTCATGGCATCCTTGTGGGCCGAGTTTACAGACGTATGTTGGTGCTTCTGGATCACTGTCTTTGCTCAGCTCAAACTTTTGGATTTCCGTTTTTTCGTTAGAGGCTTCTTGGTAATAGCAACCAAAGTTTAGAAAGCCTTTGTAGAACTGTTCTAGGTTGACTGCCTTGGCAAAAGATTCTTTGCCAACATACCTGGTTAATATAAATACAAAGATAAGTACTCTGAACTGAATAGTCCTAAATGATTACTTTGGTCACTCCCGGGAGATTGTCCATCATATAGCTTATGCTCAGGGAATCCACATCACTGGATAAATATCCAAACTGAAAGATTTTAAAATGTTGCTACTGTTAAGTTTCTCAAATATGTGTGACGCTGACCCACATGTAATTCAGTCGAATAACTGCAAGAAATGCTATTAAAGTAACTACTATTAGTATTGAGGGCGAGTAGCAATGTATGCCCATTGTATCTCTTAGTAATAAACCTCAAATTTCTATATTTTCTAGTATCTTGTCGGGTATTAAAGAGAGCCTATCGCTTTTCGTTTGCATAGCCGCGCTCTTTACGTTTTAGTTTTTTTAATCTCTTAGGCCGGGGTTAAAATTTGTCCATGAAACGCCTTTAAAATGACTTCACGTAAATATTTATGTAATTATAAATAAATATGTAATTATTGACTGAGTTGGAGGGCTGGGCGGGAAAATATTTGGCTCGAGGTTATGCCCTACGGAACAAGCGCAGCGAGGTTCGTACAAACTGGACCAAGAGCCAAAGATTTTCCCGTCCGGCCCGACCTTACTGAGTAAATAAGCATTTTATAATATGACCTTTCATTTTTCATTTTTGAGCGGACCGGATGGCTTTTTGAGCGGACCGTACGCCTTTTTGAGCGGGCCGGACGGCTTTTTACGGCCCGCTCAACAAAAGACGTACGCCCCCATCACGTGACTGGTCTGCATGGTTTTTATTAGGGGTGCACAAGTGGGGAAATACGGTCATATGATAATAACAATTATTTGAGGTTCATAATGATGGTGAAAATGTAACGTATGTTAGTATAAGTGATAGCCCGAGGGAGGACCCAGGGGTACGTATCGGGTATGCTTGATAGTCGGGAATTTCCGAAAACAGCCCTGATATAGCCCTGTCATTTTAAAAAGGCGTTGCATGGTCAAATTTTAAACTGCGTACATCCATCCCCAACCCTCCCCCCACGGGAAGAGAGAAACCTGTTCAACCACCACCTGGTGGATACAAACGGCATGGTTACCTGGCCTTAAGAATTGTCCATATTGGATAAAAGGTGTAAGCGATGGGTGACGGGTCACTCTGCCCTTCTTGTAAAAACTCGTTGATTTTCTCTTTGCTGAGCTCTTCCGTCAAGGCAGCTCTTGTTGCTGCCTTTCCTCCTCGAACAACCATTTTCTGAACCATCGACGATTTAGATGAAGTTTCTACATCTTTCTTGGAAACCTCCGAACAGGCAGAAACACCAACCTTTCCAGCCTATCACATGTTATGATATGTACGTGGGTGTTGCGTTATTGTTGCATTTATTATGACTATATAATCATCATTACATCATCGTTACATCATCATCATCAAATACTCTCACCACCATCATCATCACCATCATTCTGCGTACACAACAGTTAATATATGAGTAAGTATATGAATTTGACGTCCCCAGGATACGGGCTATTGACAAAAAGATATGAAAAATGTCAATAGCCCCTGGGTATGCCAGCACTCCCCCCGTTGGAGCAAGACATTGATAGGTGCATAAGAGCTTGATATCGTTTTTATTAACGACTTTTTCGTACCATATCTCGAACGAGCGAGCAATTGCGAGTAATTTGTTTATTACACAATAGGTTGATCCGTGTGATTAAGCCGTGAAGAAAAGGACGATGCAGACCCGTATAAATACATTTTACAAGGGAAACTGGTAAATATAAGTTAAAATATGACATCGAAAATACATCAATGTACTGTAAAAAGACAAGAACAGATTCAATGCTCAACAGAACTGAAATTTAACCGATTTTATCACGGACTAAACCATATAGTTATTTTTCTGCATGCAGAAGTCTCTCGATACTGGCTATATAAATAGGTAATAGAAGGTAATAGAATCATCTTGTCAGTCTTTCACTAATAATGTTTTCAAACGACAATCCAATTTTTGCGGGGTGTTCAGGTTCACGTTTTGGGCTTAAGAAAGCTTTCAGTAAACAACGCTGTGCTGTCTTGTTTTTCTCGACGTATTTTGGTTTTCGTTTTTTCCCCAAAAAAACGCAATATTTTATTCAGAAAAAGAACAAATCTAACTTTTGAACCCTGGGGGGGGGGGGGGGGGGGTGCGACTCCCTTAGAAAATGGATAAGACCCTCGCGTACCTTTTAGGATCTCAAACTGGCACCGTACCTTTTAGGCTCAGTTTTCGAACTTAAGAACTTATATATATTGAAAATTTTTTTAATGTGTCATCAGTATCTGAGTTAATTTATGCGTAACTTTTATGGTTAATTTCAAAACCGTCCGTCGAGCACCCCTATCCATTTTCTAAGGGAGTCGCCCCCCCCGGGGTTTTTTGAATCGTCCATTTTTATTCATCGCTACATCGTCCGATCGTCCTGTTTACTGGCAACATGACGTCACAAAATAGTACCGATAATGTGATTGGTTAAAACAATTTTCTATTGAGCGATTTTATTGGACTCGCGAGTGAAATGATATCGTATCACTTTACGAGTACAATGATATCGTATCACTTCACGAGTACAATGATATCGTATCACTTTACGAGTACAATGATATCGTATCACTTCACGAGTACAATGATATCGTATCACTTTACGAGTACAATGATATCGTATCACTTCACGAGTACAATGATATCGTATCACTTCACGAGTACAATGATATCGTATCACTTCACGAGTACAATGATATCGTATCACTTTGTGGCAGATAAAGTATTTATTCACGGCTATATCACATAGATATCAACCCTTAATGTGTAATAAAATCAAATATCATCACCATCATTACCATCATTTTCATCATATCACCATCATCACCATCACCATCATCGTCATCATTACCACCATCCTCCTTATTATCATATATTATCACCATCATATATATATATATATATATATAATCATCATCATCAAACAATTCATCATTAGCGTCACCTGAGTTGGACCTGCCAGTGATACACAAGCCTTCACGGTGAAGTCACGCTGACTGAATTTCTCAGAAGCCTTGGCAAAGACATACTGGTAGATACTAGAGCCTGACACTACATCTTTGACTATGTGTGATCCATACTTCTCTAGAAAAACCTGATTAGGAAATAAGCCAAGATTACTCACTTAGGGCATTCTACCAGTAGCCCGAGTATTAATTATTTGGGTTAGAACTCAGTGTTGGTTGGAAGCTATGTTTTAATTAAATGTTGATATGTTATAAACACACTAGAAATTGTTTATTTATATTTGAATAAACATAAGTTCCCAAATTCGCTTCTTCCATGGTCACTAAACAACAGGTTGCAATAGGTGGGATGTAGTTTGCCGAATGGTGAAAGCGCTGGCCTTTCACTGGAGTGTTTATACTTTCTTTGTCCAAGTTGGCAAGGGGTGAACGGCGGTCGGTTTTGAAAATGACCCCTAAATGGTACGACTGTGCGATGTTTTTGGCAGCAGTAAGCTTTTTAATAACAAAGTCAAGTTAAAATGAGTCATGTTACGTAACTTTGAGCCAGAACCTCAAAATGAACCTGAAAGAAACGCATGCGCACAGGAAATATTTTTTACCCTGAACGGAGCGCCGATCACCCCCACCACTTGGAGAAAGGAAAGGGAGTCCTATTTAATTTGAGTAATTTGTAGTTTGTATTTGTGTCATGCATCCTCACTTTATACTTTCTCCATGATTGCGACAGCCACGGTTTCTCTATCTTTTTCTCGAGTGCCTCAAAGTCCTTCACTAACTCTTTGGCCAAACGTTGCTTGTTTATGCACTCCTTTTTAAGCGCACGGGACAAGCTCTGTGCCTTGAGATTGAGCGACAGACCAGAGACCTGAGTGTTTCCTGAAACGATATTATTGGTAACTGCTGACACAGAAACCCCAAGAGTGTAGGCGCCTTGTAAAGTTGCCCCAACTTTAGTGTTAGTCGAGACAGATTTGTACAAAGACTCGGTACTGCTGTAAAACGTATCGTCTTTTTGTGTTACTCCAAGCTCTCCGTCTACGATGCATTTTTTGATTGGAAGTTTTTGGAAGATCTTTGCTCCAGTTGCTTGCAATTGTTTGCTTAGTAGATCCATTTTGTGGATTTCAAAGCCCTGACCGATAGCTCCTCGAGATGTTTTGGTAGATTTTGCTTTCGTCTTTCCTTTGGATTTTTCTTTTTCCTGGGTCTTTTCGGCATCATATTCAGAGCTTTCCGCAGAGGCTGGTTTGGGAGATTCTTGTTCAATGGCTGAACCAAATTCTGCTGCCATTACTGTAGCGAGTACCAGGAGAACAAGTAGGTTGTGAAGCCAGCGATTCATCTTTGTGACAAGAATTGTACTATAAAAGTAATGAAAAACAACAACACTTTTTGTATCATGAAGGAAACTTTGAGTAGCTACAATCATTGACAAAACTGTTGGCACGAATGCGATAAAGTCATTTTAGGACTGCTGAAAGGAGTACGGGTAGAAATCATTGAAGCAGTTAGCTGCATATATTATCAATATCTTGAGCTCTCAGTGCCTTGTTTCTATTAGATTTACGCTGGCGATTGATTTGGATGACACAAATCCTCTGCATGAAAACTGAAGAAGTAGCTATTAACTTGTCGATATCTCCACGCTCTATACATTAACGGTTTATTTATTTTGACAGAACGCGAAGGCACACATTCATTCATGTACTCGCCACACATCAGCATGTTCTATAGCGCGTGCTAAAAATGTATTGATTCAGTAATTTTTACCCATACTCCCGCTTGGGCTTGTCGCGTAGTCGGCCGGCGACAAATGACTGTATGTGGTTGACCTATCACCAACATTGATGTGGGGGAGGGGGGAAGGGGGAATTTACTTTCATATTTAAAATAAGTGAAGTATATAGTCACTTTGAGATAAAATACTAAAATCGTGCCAGCTACTTTTGACAATGACTGTAGATGAAACACTGGACAGCCTGTTTCAGATGTACTTTGAGGGGCCAACAAATTTGAAAAAAATAACAACAACGATTCCTCCCGCACTCCCCTCTTCCTTTTTTGCGTGGTGCATTTCAAAACCTGTTTTAACAAAGAGATCTTTAACAACAATGAAAACAACTATAGAGCTGAGTACAAACATTATACCCGTGAAATAAATACTACTAATTAGTACTAAATAGTGCTAATTAAACAATAGAAAACAATAGAATTAGCATAAAATATCACTATTAAGTACTATTTATGTTTCACGCTTTTAATGTTTGTACTCTATATATCTAAACGTACCACTCTGTTAATTACTTAAGAATATGAAAAGAAATTTATCTATTTTTGATACATGCATGCTATATATAACAGCAATATCCCATTAAGAAATAGGAAAATCACAACACACGGTCACACCACATCGGGAATAGCTAGTCTATAGAACAATAAAACGATAATCAAACCTAAAAATATGATAACTAATTTATTTGTAATTGAATACTTCAATGTGAAGGCTTACAATGGGAAGTAAAGTCCTTAAAGACTTGAACAAATGAACAAAACTTGAAACAAAATAACTAAACAGAAATTTCTAACGACAAAATCACCACAAAAGTGATACTAACCTTTTAAGTTGCTTGCTTGCGATGGAGGCAAAGTGAAATAGCAACTCCTGTAAGGGCGAACTATCTCTATATCACAGTTCTAAATAGTTAATGATAGCTAATATGTCACTAATTGTCGTCCCATCAAACAAATTCCGTCAGCTTTATTACGGTTGCGACAACCAAGGCAAAAGCGAGCAGGTATTATAAAAAGCACAATATCACCCGGCTCGTTTCTTAATAAAGGCGAACGTAACAAAGGTTCAAAATTTAACGATAAAAACTATATACAGTGGAACCCCATTAATCCGGCCACCGAAAGGACAGCCCAAAGTGGCCGTATTAACGGGGTGGCCGTATTAAGCGGGTAAATGTTATAGAAAATGTATATGGGCATGCATTTCGTCGGGACCTATAAAACCGTACAAAAAAGAAAATAACAAAACAAAAACAAAAATACCAATTGAACTTGTTTTTTGTCAAAAGTGATGCTCGAATTAATTTGGAATTATGTACTTGCTTGCGATGAAATAATAAAGCAAAATCAACTAAGCAAGCGACGGGCCATTAGATTTTGAAGGGGGGATGGGCAATTACCAAAAAACCTTCCAGCACAAGTTAACCTTAGCTAGTCTCAGACGTTTTTAGTGTCTAGTTCTTACTAGGGGGTACAACCGGCAATAAGAGCGCATGCGCAGGAGGCTAAAGTTATCTTAGACTTTGATAAAAATATTGTGCACAACAACAACAAAAATACAAAAAAGCACACACACACCTACACCCCCACCCACATACAATCTACAAAGTTATGGCAAATTAGAAGAACAAAAATCAAAAACAGGTTCTAGATATTAAACATGGCGCTACTTCGACCTAATTTTGAACATTTTTTAATGTCGAGCTTTCGAACACACTGGGTCGTCTTCAGGACTAACAGAAACTAATCATTACATTTTAAAAACATGGTAAATAGAATAATTTCTAATAGAAAAGTCATTAGTAAGTATATAGTAATATTTCTTTAACACGAGCTTTGAATTTTTGAAAGAAGAATTTTGTACATTTTCTTCAAGAGAGTTCCAGATTTTAGTGCCTAAAAATTTAATGTTGAATTTGCCATAATTTGTTTTTGCTTTTGGTAAGTATAGATTTAATTTTGTAACATGAGTAAAAAATAATGAAAATTACATGTAATTAAGTCATTACTTTTGAATTTAAACATCAATATTGAGGTGCATTAGTCTACAAGATCTGGTAGTTTGAGAATATTTAAGTTTTTAAAAATAGAAATTTTATGGGCATCAAAATGTGAAAAGTTGATTAGTCGCAAAGCCTTCTTTTGCAATACAATTATTGGCTGTAGAGTTGTTTGATAAGTACGACCCCAAACCAAAATTCCGTAAATCATAAATGAGTAACTAGTACAGTGGAACCCCGCCTTACGGCCAACCGCTTATTACGGCCACCCCGTTATTGCGGCCACTTTTTTAGGTCCCGACGAAATGCATGCCCATACATTTAATAATATATCTGTCCCTTTAGTGGCCGGATTAACGGGGTTTATCACAGAGTTTATATGGGAAATAAAAAGAGGTCGCTTACGAGAGATGGTCGCTTACGAGTGTGGTAAACTGTATACTGATATCCCATTTTTTATAAATACACAAACTGTACGCGTATTGCATGCAGAATTTTTTATTTTTTATTCT
The DNA here is from genome assembly GCA_949775045.1 of Metridium senile. Classification (NCBI taxonomy): domain Eukaryota; kingdom Metazoa; phylum Cnidaria; class Anthozoa; order Actiniaria; family Metridiidae; genus Metridium; species Metridium senile. The sequence goes on along the minus strand of OX459099.1, from coordinate 5,877,685 downwards.
CGTTTGTTTTCTATTATAAGTGACTATATATGTGTTATACTCGAATGTTCAACTATTGCATCTTTATTGCTTAGTATATACACCTATTTCAATAATCGTAGTAGCAATCAAAGCTACAGTCCACACTCTGAAGCCTGCAAAGGATGTTGGTATTTTAATCTTGTTATCGAATTATTCATATAGCATATTTTGGTTGTACGTGTTTGTGCTATATGAACATGACAAGTTTTGCAGTGATAGATGATGAAACAGATATTTATTTAAAAAGCGCGTAATTATAAATCACACACTCAGTTCAAATTACTGACATCCTTTGCAGGCTTCAGAGTGTTGAATGTAGCTTCGGCTGCGACAACATTTGTTCAAATAGGTGTATATACTTGGGTGGCATGGGTATCCTAGCGATGGGTGCCAGGCTGGCCGTTACGTTCACCACTGAGACCTAGGTTCGATTCCCAGTTCAGGCCACAAGTGAACAGAGTTTGTTTGACGAGTCATTCCACGAAGGCTTTTCTCCGGATTATCCGGATTTCCTCCTTCAGCAAAAATCAATATTCGAACAGAGGTTATGTGCTACAATAGTTATTGTTATATAGCTAATCATTTTAACTATATAACGAGCATTCTCATTGGTTGATAGATGCTCACGTGATACTAGTTAAATCTAACTGTATCCCGACCGGGATACAAGTGCCCAGCGCATTGAATAAAAATTCAAATTTTCCTAATTGACTTGTCTAAAATGATTAGCTATATAACAAAACGCTTTTTGCTAAATTGGTTTTTCCGTCGTTAAATAAAGTTTATTATTATTATTATTATTATTATTATTATTATTATTATTATTATTATTATTATTATTATTATTATTATTATTATTATTATTGTTTGTTTTTTAGATCTTTTAATATCGCCCGTTTTAACATTATAATTAATCATTACTATTATTGTCTTCTTTGTTATTGTTATTATAATTATTGTGAAATAAAGTTATTGTTTATCTTATTATTATTATTATTATTATTATCATTATTATTATTATTATTATTATTATTATTATTATTATTATTATTATTATTATTATTATTATTATTATTATTATTATTATTATTATTATTATTATTATTATTATTATTATTATTATTATTATTATTAATGACTGGTCCCGAGGGAAACAGTTAGTTTTGTTTCCTGAGAATCTCAAACATTGAGATTATCGGGAAACAAAACTAACTGTTTCCCTCGGGACCAGTCATTAAGTGTATAATGTAGAGGTAGTGAGTCTGATCCTCCCCAATTAGTAGGACAATTGTGTCCAAGTGAATCATTCCTTACTGCAATGTTCAGTTATTGCATCTATCTCATATCTTAGTGACTATGTCTTAGACCTCGTCTACACGGATCCGGATACTTTTGAAACCGCATACTTTTTGATGCAAATCGGCCTATCGTCCACACGAATCCAGTGAATCCGGTCACCGAAACCGCATACTTTTACTTGAATCCTCCGGATACGCGGATTCGTGTGGACGCAAATATTTCTATGCGGTTTCAGCCGGATCGGATTCGTGTAGACGAGGCCTTACTCAAATGTCTGTGATATTGTAAACATGTAGTTATGCTCGATAATACTAACTTAATTTACACATACAATATCATTAAGTGTATGTATTATCATAACACTGATAAACAAATAGATAAATAGATAGATAAATAGATAGATAAATAAATAAACAAACAATATGCAATCGTATTTCATACAGTATACGAAGAATCAAATAGCGTTCAAATATGTTAGAACCTCAACTAGATTAGCTTTTTAGTTATTTTGAGTAACATTTACGGTAATGTTTGTATAATTTTTCACAAATCTAAAGCTGTAAATATTTATAACTTTATAGGAATACAATATTGTTGTAGATAGTGACATGTTTATAGGTGAGCGTAGTGTTTACAAATTATGTTTGAATTGTGATGCTAATTTGCCAACCTTTTTCACGATAGAATTTTTAAATTTCTTTTGTTCTATATAATAAGAATAGTTGGTTGGCAAAACCATAACAAAACAGTCACTGTACTATTATAGCTTATCATACAAGCAATAAGTACGTGCAGTGCTAACTCTCAAAACTCTACCTCAGCAACTCCCTCGTGTATTCCAAAACTCCCTCGTGTATTCCACACAGCTGGCATACCGCAAAAGGCATCTTGCATCAATCAAACACCTAGAGGAAGATAAAAAAAACCATCTTGTTTTCTAATGTAAAATGTTGGCGATAAGAATAAAAATAATATGGCTGGAAAAGTGCTGCAAGAAATCTCAAAACCTGACCCAATTTATAGTGAGAGGATACCCCAGGCGATGTACTCGGGGGGTAAAATGAAGGGGGCCGACGGAGCGTCATATTTGTTTTTAAAGACCTAAAAAAAATACGTGACAGTTCTCTTGACCCAAAAAGATACCCAGAACGACAATTGTCAACCCAAACGAATACGTCGGATCCCCTCGTCATTTAACCCCCCGAGTACATCGCCTGGGGAGGATGAACCGTAAGCACTTGGTAGTGGTAGGGCTGATCGGCGGAGGTTTTGAAAATGACCCAGGTACGCACAGATAAAATTAACTGTTAAAGCTTTGTTGATTTCACCCCTAGAAGGTACGGCTTTGCGATGTTTTTGCCAGCCAAGCCTTACTTTTAGCAACAAAGCTGAGTAAAAATGACCCTTACAGGTAACTGATTTTTGAGCCAGAACCCTATATGGACCCTAAAAGGTACGCACAGGAAATATTTTAACCCTAAAAGGTACGCCGATAACCCCTACCACTTGGACAAAGGGATTATCATCCCAGGGAGGAGGGAGAAACATAAAAAATAAACAAGGACGAGAGAAAAAGAGGTGAAAATAGAGGGAGGAGGGAAAATTAAAATACAAAGGGAGGAGGGAGAAAAATGGTATAAAATTTGGGAGGAAGGATATTTTTATCCCTGTTCCTCTCCCCTCTATTTAGTGTAACCCGAATCCACAATATAATCTAATTGAATACCTTTATATGTTGCAGAGAAACCAGTGAATACATTTGAACCATCGGTAGTAAAGGCGATATAAAGATATTTGCCAGAACTGGTGATAGTCCCTGGATTCAAATTTACTCCATGGAATTCACCAAGTTTTGGAGCAGAAGCCGAAGACCCGTCATAGATTCGTACAAAATCGTACTTTTTCTCAGTATTGAAACTTTCAAATGTGATAGAGATTCTATTGGTTGATGTAAGCTTCCAATAGCAGTTCAGATTGTCAGTGTACAGATTGGGATAGTTAAGCGATGTTACCTTGTTCGGTGAGCTTGCACAACTCCCTGTCATGGTCATGGTCACATGGACTGTTGATAGGATTGAAGAAAGGAAGACATTAGGTATCAATCATAGCTCGTTTATCGTGATTTAATCATTTACACACTCATACACTTCCCTCCCCGTCACGGTCACCTCGACTGGAGATAGGATCGAAGAATAGGAAGACATTAGGTATCATGATCAATTCGGCTCACTTATCATGATTTAATCATTTACACACTCATACATTCCCTCCCTGTCACGGTCACCTGGATTATACATAGATAGGATCGAAGAAAGGAAAATATCATCAGTATCCCCTTTGTAAAAGTGGTAGGGGTGATCGGTGGAGGTTTTGAAAACGACTCCTAAAACAGATAAAAATAACTGTTAAAACCTTGTTGATTTCACCCCCTAAAAAGTACGGCTGTGCGATGTTCTTGTCAGCCAGGCTTACAACAAAGCAACAAAGCAGAGTAAAAATGACCCGAATCATGTTACTAGTAACTGATTTTTAAGCCAGAACCCTAAAGGACCTTAAAAGGTACGCACAGGAAATATATTTTTACCCTATAAGGTGCGCCGATCACCCCTACCATGCACTTGGACAAAGGGAGTACCCCCGGGATCATAGATTGCTTATCATGATTACTACACGGCCATTTACACACTGGTTCAGCCACTGATACATTCACTCACTTACTCAGTCACTTATACACGTCAGTCGGTCAGTCGGTCAATCGGTCAGTCGGTCAATCGGTCAGTCGGTCAGTCGGTCAGCCGTTTACCTGTACTACAGGTATATGAGCCCAAGTTGTTGTAACAGTATTCATTCGCGGGGCAATTATGACGACCAGTTGAACATTCATCGATATCTATAGAAAAATAAAACAGTTGAGTTTGAGATAGAAAAACCACAATCTACCAGACAATTAAAAAAACAAAAACAAACAAACAAACAAACAGACAAACAAACAAACATACAAACAGACAAACAAACAAACAGACAAACAAACAAACAAACAAACAAACAAACAAACAAACAAACTACAAACAAACAGCAGACAACTAAACAAACAAACCAACAAACCAACAAACACGCAAACAGCTGACAACTAAACAACTAAACAAACAACTAAACAAACCTACATACAAACAAACAAATTATTAAACAAACAACTAAACAAACAAACAAATAACTAAACAGACATACAAACAACGTTATCTAAACAGACATACATACAAACAAACAAACAACTAAACAGATATACAAACAAACAAACAACTATTAAAACAAACAAACAAATAACTAAACAAACATACAAACAACGTTAACTAAACAGACATACAAACAAACAAACAACTAAACAGACATACAAACAAACAAACAACTATTAAAACAAACAAACAAATAACTAAGCAAACATACAAACAAACAAACAGCTAGAAAACCAAACTACTAAACAGACATACAAACAAGTAAACAAACAAACAAACAAACAAACAAATAAACAGACAAACAAATAAACCATCAAAAAAACTCAGAAACAAGCTTATAAGCAAACAAACATTACCAGAACATGAACGGCCGTCTCCTTGGTAACCCGCCTTACACTGACAAGTATATGAGCCCGCGATATTATTACAGTTTGCGTTTCTATGGCAATTGTTTTGTCCAGTCGTACATTCATTGATATCTATCGAAGAAAAGAACAGCTGACTTAGAGATAGAAAAACTACAATCTACCAGAAAATGTTAGAACAAAACAACAACAAACATAGAAAACAGAAAACAAGACATACATACATACATACATACATACATACATACATACATACATACATACATACATACATACATACATACATACATACATACATACATACATACATACATACATACATACATACATACATACATACATACATACATACATACATACATACATACATACATACATACATACATACATACATACATACATACATACATACATACATACATACATACATACATACATACATACATACATACATACAAACAAACAACTAAACAAAAAAATAACTAAACAAACAAACAACAAACACAAAATACACTAAACAAACAAACAACAAACAAAAGAAAATACTAAACAAACAAACAACAAACACAAAATACAAATAAACAAAAAATACACTAAACAAACAAACAACAAACAAAAGAGAACACTAAACAAACACAAAATACAAATAAACAAAAAATACACTAAACAAACAAACAACAAACACAAAATACACTAAACAAACAAACAAACAAAAAAAGAGAACACTAAACAAACAAACAACACACACAAAATACACTAAACAAACAAACAACAAATAGAAAATACACTAAACAAACAAACAACAAACACTAAATACACTAAACAAACAAACAACAAATAAAAAATACACTAAACAAACAAACAACAAATAAAAAATACACTAAACAAACAGACAACAAACACAAAATACACTAAACAAACAAACAACAAACACAAAATACACTAAACAAACAAACAACAAACAAAAAAGAACACTAAACAAACAAACAACAAACACAAAATACACTAAACAAACAAACAACAAATAAAAAATACACTAAACAAACAGACAACAAACAAAAAATACACTAAACAAACCGCACACATCAAATAAAAAATACACTAAACAAACAAACAACAAATAAAAAATACACTAAACAAACAAACAACAAACAAAAAATACACTAAACAAACAAACTTCAAACAAAAAATACACTAAACAAACAACCATCAAACAAAAAATACACTAAACAAACAAACAACAAACACAAAATACACTAAACAAACAGACAACAAACACAAAATACACTAAACAAACAAACAACAAACAAAAAAGAACACTAAACAAACAAACAACAAACACAAAATACACTAAACAAACAAACAACAAATAAAAAATACACTAAACAAACAGACAACAAACAAAAAATACACTAAACAAACCGCACACATCAAATAAAAAATACACTAAACAAACAAACAACAAATAAAAAATACACTAAACAAACAAACAACAAACAAAAAATACACTAAACAAACAAACTTCAAACAAAAAATACACTAAACAAACAACCATCAAACAAAAAATACACTAAACAAACAAACAACAAACACAAAATACACTAAACAAACAAACAACAAACACAAAATACACTAAACAAACAAACAACAACAAAAAAAACACTAAACAAACAAACAACAAACAAAAAATACACTAAACAAACAAACATCAAACAAAAGAGAACACTAAACAAACAAACAACAAACACAAAATACACTAAACAAACAAACAAATAAAAACAAATAAACAAACAAACAACAAACACAAAATACACTAAACAACCAAACAACAAATAAAAAATACACTAAACAAACAGACAACAAACAAAAAATACACTAAACAAACACACAACAAATAAAAAATACACTAAACAAACAAACAACAAATAAAAAATACACTAAACAAACAAACAACAAACAAAAAATACACTTAACAAACAAACAACAACAAAAAAACACTAAACAAACAAACATCAAACAAAAAAATGCTCTAAACAAGCAAACAACAAACAAAAACATTAAACAAACAAACAACAAACAAAAAAAGACACTTAACAAACAAACAAACAAATAAAAAAAACCACTAAATGAACAAACAACAACAAAAGACTCTAAACAAACAAACATAAAACAAAACAAAAACAATAAACAAACAAACAACAAACAAAAAAAACACTAAACAAACAAACAACAAACAAAGAAAAAACACCAAAAAAACATCAAACAAAAAATAACTAAGCAAACATACAAGCAATAAAACAAACAAACAATACGAATTAACAATCAAAAAAGCTAATAAGCTTATATAAACATTTAATACCTGTACATGCACGGCCGTCTCCTTGGTAACCCGCCTTACACTGACAAGTATATGAGCCCGCGATGTTATTACAGTTTGCGTCTCCATGGCACTTGTGCTGTCCAGTCGAACATTCGTTGATATCTATAATGACAAAAAGATTTATTTATATTAGGTGCTTATAGCGCATTTTAAAACTCAATGCGCTTACAAAATTATATTATATCAGTGTCAAAGTATTCACGGAAGAGAAATGTTTTAAGTTCAGTTTTAAAATTTGTTGCAGTGTCTTTAGTTTTTTTAAGATAAAAAGTTTAACTTTAATATAGACTGGGAGAGAGGTATTTACACTTGTGTGATGCGCGGTACCGTCACCTCCCAAGAAACTTTTGAGAAAGTTCTTAACCACATAAAAACCTCGCTCGTCTTCGCCACTTTGTATGAAACAGGTTCCCTACTTTCGATAATCTGTTTATGAGCAGACGATCCTGTTAATCAAAAAAACAAATTCACGCACGCTGATTGGCTAATTTTCTCAAAAAATTCTTGGGTTGCCACGGTACTGCACGTCACAAAGGAAAGAAAGGAAAATAAAAGTATGGAAGACAGAAGAACAAATCAGCAGCGTCTGACAGTATACGGAGAAAGTAAAATATGTGATAGCAAAATAAGGACAGTATTACTGCAAAAAAAATGGTTCTCATTACTTTTTCTGAAACTTTCAATTCTGCATCTTTTTAGCTTAGGAGACAATATATCAAAGCAATTGTACAAGAAACCTAGTTAAATTGATCACATCATGGTAGAGGGGGGTTAGATGATTATATTACCTTGGTCGCACCGTGTGCCTTCATATCCTTGTGTACAGTTACATCGATATTCTTGTCTGTTATCTAGGAAAGTACATTTACCGCCATTGCGACATGGCTTCTCTTGACAGGGATTCTGGTAAAAAAAAGAAATATTATGTCAATATCGAAAAGAAATGTTTGGACGTGCATGATAAATGATTTCATAATCCGATGAAAAACAGATTCCAAGGCTCTTGATCTTGCTCAAATACTCAGTAAAGGGAGGGGGAAACAAAGAGACAAGGGAGAAAGAGATAAAGAGAAGAAGAAAAAACAATGAACGAGGGAAAGAATGAGAGAGAAATATATTTATAGAAAAGAGGTGTAACAAAGAATAAGAAAGAATGAAGAACAAAGAAAGAAAGAAAGAAAGAAAGAAAGAAAGAAAGAAAGAAAGAAAGAAAGAAAGAAAGAAAGAAAGAAAGAAAGAAAGAAAGAAAGAAACTAGAAAGAACCACGGAAAGAAATGGAAATGGAGGAAATAAAATAATTGCTTATTTTTACCCTAGTAGAACAGCATTTATAGCAATACCTTCACGCTGTAATGATGAAATTGTTTGCTTGCATTCAAGTATTTCTTGTGCGTAAATTGTTCAAAAGGTAACAGCTCACACAAGTGAAGACCGCTTTTAAAGGGCGTAGTTTTAAAGTTTACTGAACGGCACCAAAGGACATTCACGCATGCGAAAATACATCCCATCTTGTCTTTCACAGTTACAGACTGGCCATATTTGATGTCATCGGGAAGAGAGAGTTCTTGATCAGGATAAAAGTCAAAAAGGAGTCCTTTTTCACGATTGTATGCCTGGCTACATTGAACGCATAGCAGTACGAAAAGTAGCTGTACTGTTAAACCAAGCAACATTCTCTGACAAATTGAGTATCTGACTGAGTGTGGCATGAAAGATGTTCGTTCCTCAACAACAAGGTAATAACTGAGCAAGAGTATCATCGAATCTAGATATATGATGTTTATCGATGTTTATCATAAAGTTGTCAATGATTGCTACATGATATCTCAATTATTCATGACGTCCTATTTTTACCTTATTTTGATAATACAAAACTGAAAGATACTTGTAATTATATATTTCATCATCTATCTACTTCGCACCCTGTGGTGCATAAAGCTTCATAATTATATATTTAAATGATAATTATTAGCATAATATAAATTAGACATCATTTTATTGAGATGGTAATGAATTCACTACCAAGGAGATCGTGCCCTTGAGCGCATTTTCTGCATCAAAACAAAAATTTGAGACATGCAAGAGACATTGCGTGTATTTTGCGGATCAGCGCCATTGTGCAAAACAACAAGTTCAAACAGAAGACATTGACATTGCGTGTGTTTTGATCAGCGCCCGTCCAGTAGTTTTGCCTTCCATTTTGCCATAGTGTAAATTTTAATTAACTTCTATTGAACTTCAGTATATAAGAATACAATTATACATGCATTTAAAAGTGGTTGAGCAAACACTGAATAAGTGATTCTCAAATAGAACACTGTTGTTTTTAAAATGCCTGGTTTTTTCCCCTTCCGTTCCATTTCTCCCATTTTTCACCTCAATTTCTTTCTTATCGTTTTTCTTTCTTATCTTTTTCCTCTTGTGTTCTTTCGTTTCTATTGTTTGTAATTTTTTCCTATCAATAAGTTTTACTTCTTTCTTTCTTTATTTTATTTCTTCTTCAGTTCTTTATTATCGTAGTCAGTTTTGGTTGACTTGATTAGGCAACTCATTCTAGCCTTGACTGCAAACAGAGTTAAGAGAGGGGCCTGGCCTCTATCAGAATAAACTACGGTAATCCCTTGGTGCTTTTAAAGCTTTTCTATTTTTTTTAACAAAATTAGCCAACCAATCTTTACAGCGCGACACACCTTATAATCGTGGCCACCCAATTAAAGTTTTGTACAAGTTAGCTTAGCGTTCAAAAGTTTCTCTTTTCAAATTATTTGCTACACCTTTTCAAATTTAACATCCTGGGAGGTTTTTCAGACACTAATAAACTTCACTCTTGTCTTCGCTTTGAACGTTTCAAAGTGTTTACCGTTTTACACTCGGCGTGTCCTTTTATATTAAGGTCAAATTCTCGCTTTCTGATCGGTTAACTTGTACAAAACTTTAATTAGGTGGCCACGGTAAGGTGCGTCGCGCTGTAAACGGTATTTCGTGAATAAGCAAACTTAATATATTCTCAAAAGAAATAAAAACCATGGCTGAAAAACATGTTTACAAATTATCGAAGTGCTTCAAATTGAATAAATTATCAATGCGCGCAGGTCTTTTTTTTTTTTTTTTAACAGCTTTATTGGCAATCTACATTTAAGAATAATTACAAAATAAGTTAATGTTAACTGAAAAAGGTTAAAAATAAACTAAAATTATTTTAATCTCCGAAAAATAAAGTTAAACCAAACAAGTTTAATTATAAGAAAAAACAACCGATCGAATTTACAGCGCAAAGCCCAAAAGTATGACCGGCGATAATTTATTCATATTTTCTCTAAAACTTTTTAATCAACTCCTCTAGATTAAATGTCAACATTTCTCACTGTGAATCACAAGACAAAAATGATGTCAATCTTCAGATGAATTTTAGGTTAAAATAGCTAGAATGAAGTCCATTTGAATCCAAAGCAGCTACAGACAAACATGTCGAAAGAATGTGAATAAATTATCTGCGGTCACACTTTTGGGCTTTGCGCTGTATTTACATTGTTTGGGTTTAACTGCTTTTATTTGATAGCATTTTGCTGTTAAAAAGAAAGAAAATATGATTGTGGTGCAAAGTCAATGATATTTATAGCCGATAGCATTTTTTTTGTTAATAAAATATTTTTTTTGTTTTTTTTTTGCCCTTATTTTTTTATAAGGCGAAAAGTATGAGGGCTAGCTATGGTTCAAATAAAAGCAAAATCGATTTTTTTAGTGTTGCCTCGTTTGCATGGTTTTTATCTACAAATCGAGTTGCTGAAATACGAAAGCTAAAAGGACATTAAAGAGTGTTTGTAAAATTTCCTTTACTATGTTGAATTGTTATGTGAACATAAATAGGATTTTTGGACAATTGACACACAGACACAGGTTATATGCATTACAATGAGACTTGATATACATTTACTGAACTTAAACAGCGACCAACCACCACTTTTCTCAGTTTACACTAGTATATCACTGTTTTTAAAAATAAAATAATGCACCTGTCAATGTCTTGCCCCAACAGGGGGAGTACGGGCAAAGTCGGGCTATTAAACATAAACTTTGCCCGTACCTGGGGCTGCTCAATGTTTTTTAATAATTTCATCACAAAGTTCTGCGTCCACAACAGTAAATATATGAGTAAGTAAATGAATTTTTAAATTCATATAAAAAACGTCCCCAGGATAGGGACTATTAACAAAAAGATGTGAAAAATGTCAATAGCCCCTGGGTATGCCCGCACTCCCCCCGTTGGAGCAAGACATTCATAGGTGCATAAAGCAATATTAAAAATGAAAAAGAGTGCCAGACATTTTTTGTTCGTTTATCTGCAGCAGTAGTATAGTTTATGCTTCTTTTTTATTTTTTGATTGGGTGACAGCAGGAGACAAGCAATCTAATAAAAACTTAACCAGTTCGTGTTTTTACATGTTTCCTTTAGACGCCAGTGACCTTTTATTATAGGTACTCCTTGTTCGGCTGGGTTTCTAATGTTCTTCTTGGTTATCTAAACACCATTACACTGCCTTGACATGAAACACAGAGCTTTATTGTTGGTTTTTGCATTGTATCTATTCACAACACCAATGGTGACGATGGGAAGATTTGGTAGGATGAAAAATTGAGGATAGTTTTTTTCACAGAGTAGATTACCATGGAAACCAGAATGTTTCTTGATCTCAGTAGTATTTGTATTTATCATTCGTGCGTCTCGGTTCGTTATCCTCAAGAGAAACTTGCTCCTCAGTCACGAACGGTCAGATTTACAAACCACGAATTAGCAAGTAGATACATAATAAAAAAATTAGGATAAGTAAGCTTAAGTAAATTGATTTCTATTTTTGAGAGGACATTCTCTGTACTAAAAGTTGCCGATACCTCAAATACAATGGATATTTACAGCGCGACGCGCGCTACCGTTTCCACTGAGCAAGATTTTTGACGAAACTTTGATCAACCCATGGCCTCCAGGAAAGCGTGATGGACGTCACTGATTACTGAGTTAAACTCTCCGCAAAGTGTTAAAATAGTGTCAAGATTTTGTAAGAAATCTTGCTACTAAGTGGAAACGGTAGCGCGCGTTGCGCTGTAAACAAGTTTCCCGCCTTCAAGAAGCTTTGTATCGCAACCTATCGTAAGTTGGATACGAATATATTTAGTAGTATATTTTTATTAGTTTCTTGTTGCTTTTGGTGATTTTAAAAAGCACCGAACAATAAAAGACTTTCATAAATGGCCGCCACCAATTATCACGAGGTCTAAAAGTTCTGTTTTTAGAAAAATATTGCTGTCATATCAGAGGCATTCACAATAAGAATAACTAAAACGAGTAAACTTTCAAGAAGCTGTATGAATTTGCAATATTTGGGAAACACCAAAACGAAAAATACCTACAAATCTCTACATTTTTAAGTTAGCATAACTTTATTGGCATTTTAGCCAGAGCATGCATCCAAACCTTCCAAACATGCCTATTTCAGGTGCTTCTTTCATATGACAGTGCTAAGATTTTAATATTTTATTCATGTGACGTATCTTATTATTATTATATTTAATTCAATTATACACCGAACGCATTTCAATTCTTTTAAAATATCTATTCACTTGTAAAACTCATTTTCACTTATTTAAGAACTGAACATTTTAGCCAGAGTATTCCAAACATGCCTATTTCAGGTGCTTCTTTCATATGACAGTGCTAAGATTTTCAATAATATTTTATTCATGAATCTGTATTTCAGTTATACACCGAACGCATTTCAATTCTTTCAGTAAAATATCTGTTCACTTGTAAAACTCATTTTCACTTATTTAAGAACTGAGTGATCTAAAAAACTATGACATTTTACTGACGAGTACATTTTTCAAGGTTGCATTGATGTTTTGCATGGAAGTGGTTGTCGCGTCATCATGAAAACTGACGGGTGTAGACGGTATTCTTCATTCTCTTCTACTTACTGCAAGTACACGTGCAAAAAGTGTTATTGTAAGTAATTGTGTAGTTGTAAAAACGGAGGAGTAATAATAATAATGGCTAGTTCTTATATAGCACATTTCCAGAACTGCTCATTGCGCTTACTCAACGTGTTCGAGTTGAAGGTATATCATGCAAGGCGCATTAAGCTGCCACCATGCAACCCATGTCTGAACACGGTGTTCTTTTACGTCCCTCAATGTTGTTATTATTATTATTTTTTTTTTTGAGAGAGAGAGAGAGAGAGAGAGAGAGAAGAGAGAGAGAGAGAGAGAGAGAGAGAGAGAGAGAGAGAGAGAGAGAGAGAGAGAGAGAGAGAGAGAGAGAGAGAGAGAGAGAGAGAGAGAGAGGGAGGAGGGAGGGAGGGAGGGAGGGAGGGAGGGAGGGAGGGAGGGAGGGGGAGAGAGAGAGAGAGAGAGAGAGAGAGAGAGAGAGAGAGAGAGAGAGAGAGAGAGAGAGAGAGAGAGAGACGGAACCTCCATTAATTTTACGTCGCTATCCGAGAGGACGTGAAGTTCTAACCATTTGTAGATCTTTAGAAACGAAGGCAGCAACTTCTTCTCAATTATTTAAAGACCCTGAGTAATGGTACATTTTAACAATTTATCACATTTTATGTAATGTTTAATTATTATTATTTTGTAATAAACGTGCAGTGTGTTTTATCAGGATTTAAAAGTTTTAAAAACATGCACGATCTGCAATTTTATTTAAAGGCTTCAAAAAGCTTCCAAGCTATGTATTATGTTCTTGTAGAAAAGAAATATACGAATGTTTTTAGAGAAAATTCAGGTTAAAGTTAAACACTCGTCACATATGGTCATGATTTCTTTTCAGGTAAATTTCTCATGTATATACTGAAGTAATTAATGAGTTTTTGAATTTCGTATAATAAATAAGTGGACAACTACTTATTCGATGGATAGCCAGTCCATCGACTTGTTTTGCGGAAGAAAGAGAGTTTTGCACTGATAGACTCTTTTTATTTGTATAAAGTGTACTGCAACCTTCTTTTTTTCTTTCTCTAGAAAATTAATGCACATGTATTCAAGTTTGCTTGTAAATTAGAAACGTATTCCCATTTAGGGTAAAAGTGTTCTTGTAAATTATTCATAGGTTTATCATTTATATTATTCTCTTACTGTCATGCCGCCTTTTATACGTTTACATTTACTTGATGATGGCGTCAGTATGACTCCGAAACGTCGTGAAATAAAACTTTTTTGTATTAGTTTCAACAATTAGTTTATCATAATAATTATTATATTAAATAAAAGTGAAAAACAAAAATTTGAATTTGAATATGCAATTGAGTGTACACCTAATTCAAAAAAGGTTAACGGGGCGAACGGCGATTGGCGATTGCACGATCGAAAGGGACTGTTGGTAATACCAATTTCTTCTTATTCCATTCTAAATTACCCAAACACCGTTCAGTGATGACCTTAGATGGGTGTCTTTAAGGTTTCGCTGAACGGTGGAGGCATTGTTTGGGTAATTTAGAAACGAATAAGAAAGAATTCGTATTACCCATAGTTCCTTTCGGTCGTGCAATCGCCAATCACCGTTCGCCCCGTCAACCTTTTTTGAATTAGGTGTATATATTCGTTGGTTTCTCAGCAGTTCGATGCATACCCAAACCGCTTGGAATGCAAAATGGCGCGATTACAGATTCAAAGATAACTGCGTCATCCGAGTTCAGTTCCTTAAGCTCAGCATCTCGTGCCAGACTCCACGCGAATGGATATAACAGCGTGTGGGCTAGTAAACACAACAAAAATGATTGGATCCAAGTAGATTTGGGAAAGGCGACCGAGGTGATGGGAGTAGCAACCCAAGGTCGACGAGGCTACAACCAATGGGTGACAAGCTACAGTCTGCAGTACAGCGACGATGGACGAAGTTTTTACAACTACCAAGGAGGCAAAGTATTCACTGGTAACAGAGACAGAAACACGGTTGTCAAGCACGATCTCCAACCTCCTTTCAGTGGCAGACACGTTAGACTTTTGCCAAAGACATTTCATGGATGGGTGTCACTGAGAATGGAGTTGTATGGATGCTAACCGAATAAGGTACGCATGTACTATTTTATTAAGCATATATCAGTCCATATACCACACCAATCGTGAGTGCTTATGCTTTTTGGCGGGAAAATTGAAGTCTAAAGAACAAACGCCGGGAAGACATAAATGACGTCCATGCTACCTCCAAACCTCCAAACCCTCGTACATCTAATGAAAAACATCTTTTACAAATATTACTGTGCGACTCGCCGTACCGTAGTCACTTACAAAAACTTTTGATGAATTTTTGACATTATTTTGACATGTCAATCGGACCAATCAAATACAAGTTTGTATCGAGAGGCGGAGACTTTAGATAATTTGATGTCTGTAATTGGTCCGAGATGAAAAAATGTCAAAATAATGTCAGAAATTCATCAAACGTTTTTGTAAGTGACTACGGTATGGCGAGTCGCACAGTAAGAGGTTATTAACCGAGCGTGAGGTCTGTACGGGAACTGAAATATCAGACCGAGGTCTTGACGGTATGGACCGAGAGCAGCGGAGAGGGGAAAGGGAGCCGCGGAAGGGGAGGGGAGGCGTGGGATAAGAAACGATGCGAGCGCGATACACCGAATCAAAGTGAATGGCGACCAATATTTGAATAACTATAGAGCGGTTTTCCCATGACTGCGAAAAAGGCACGGTCGCTACACTGCACGGTACGGCCGAAAATTCGAACGTTTTTATAGAAACTACGGCAGTGACGCGGTCACGGCATTGCACGCTCCGTGTCACAGTCATACGAAAACCGCTCTATTCTTCGTGACTGACTAGCCTCTCAAGTGAACACGTTTTAGTAGAGAGTTTAAGATTAACGTTTACGCCAAACGTCCAAACTAACCGATTTTTCTGCGATTTTTCTTTACCATTTGACATCTACGCGCAAACAAGGTCCTTATGCTGTTTGTTAATACACATTTTATTCATTGAGATCTTTTGCACAGTTATTTGAAGCTTTTAAAGCAATATTAGAAAGGCCAATCTGACGTTTGGCGTTCCCGTAAACGTGAATCTTTTAAAAACTCTCAAATGTTTCAATATGAACACGAGGCTAGCCAGTCAAAAATAGGCAAATAAAAAATAAATCACTTATTTAACGTCTCAATCTTCTAGCCAGACACAAGTACCCTACTAATTGGGGAGGCTCACTTCCTCTACGTTAGATATTTTGGCACATAACTCGTCTCACATGTTCATTTTTGCGGAGGGAGGAAAACCGGATAACTAGGAGAAAACCCTTGTGGCATAGCTAAGAGAGAAGAATACATCAAACAAACTCAACTCACATATAACGCGGTGAGCGGTAAACCAATACGCCTTCCAAACAACAAAGGGAGGTCGCCATATTCCGATTCGGTCTATCATTTTTAAACTAAGCAAGAACAATATTTTAAAAAACACCGCTTCTTCTCTTTTTCAGGTAAATAATGGAGAAGTTGCATTGTTTATACTCATCAGTGTAGCCATGGCCATCAGACGCGGAGCAACTATATACTAGTTAACCGAATAACTACGCTAATTTTAGATTTGAACTTTTATAATCAAAGAGAGTAATAATAGAAATAAATATATAATAGAATGACTTGTAAAACAGAGATGGCCAATAAACTTGTGTTTAAAAAAGTTGCCTTTGTTGTACTCATATCTGATGGGCGTACTGTGACGTCAGTAAAGTGCTCTATATATAAATGGAAACTAGCGAGTAAACTAGTATAGGCTTACTCCGACGAAGGGCTAAAGCTCGAAACGTCAGTAAAGTTAAGTCAACATTTTTTACGGTGTTACAACCTTCATTCTATTACCTATGATCTATATATAATATCATTGTGACTACTATTTTTAAAAGTCGGTCGTTCAAACAACAAACCATGCTGGTAGTTAGCCTATGAACAGCCGCCTCCTTCGTTGGGGCGAGGGGTAGAGGCGGCTGTATACAGGTTGGGGGGAGGGGTAGGGGCGGCTGGACACAGGCTAGTGTTTAGTCAGTAATATTAGTATCACTTTAATACCAGCATGCTTTGCGTTGTTTATTTTGATTTGAGTGTTATAATTCATTCGCAGTCAGTCGTATTACGAGAAAAAAACTACAAAATAACGCTAAACGATTAAGTAAAACAATAAACACCCGCTCACATCCTAAAAATATCAAAATGTCTGAATGTGCGATTTTCATGGTCTACGAAATTCCGGGTCTTTCGCGCGGTGCAGGCTGGTAAGTAACTAGCTATGCATGGGTCTTTATTAATTTCAGCCATGGCAGTTGGAGATCCGATCATACTTGAGACAACTATTGTACGAAGGGCGGCAATTCCGTTCATATCAGAGGTGGCCTGCGATATATACTGTCTATGACATCATGTTAAGTTGTGAAGTCTGCTGATCAAAATCTGTCTCCAAAAGGCGGTAGTTCCATTCTGTCAGACGTAAAGAGACAAAATATTTGTGCAAATGAAAGAAGGCCTGCTGCGTTCTTGTCATTTTCTTTGACCGCAAATCAAACAAAATGACAGAAAAGTATTTTTCATCTCTTCTTAACTTTGGAATATTTTTTTCGGTGAACGAATAAAAAAGCAGACAAAAAAACACAGTTAATTTTAAAACTGAACAAACTGGCAAAGGCAAACAAAATAAACAAACAAATAAACACACAAACAAATAACCACACAAACAAATAACCACACAAACAAATAACCACACAAACAAATAACCACACAAACAAATAACCACACAAACAAATAAACAAACAAACAAACAAATAAACACACAAAGGCAAACAAAAAACAAAAACAAAAAATAAACACAAACAAATAAACACACAAACAAATAAACAAAGGCAAACAAACAAACAAAACAGATAAAAAAATCCCAAACAATTAAACAAAGGCAAACAAACTAAACTGACAAACAAATAAACACACACACAAATAAATAAACACACAAAGGCAAACAAACACACAAAGGCAAACAAACATATAAACAACCGAACAAACAACACCAACAAAAATAAAACAAAAAAAAAGACAAAAAATCAAGATTCTGCAGCCCTTCCGAATTTAAACACTATGATGCAACCAGTGGTATGTAACAACCTTACAACAAATAATTATCTACTTTGTGAAATTACGTCGGTTTTAAGCCATGACTCATAGACAAAATGAACTAACATCTTCTACACTGATAAATACTGAATGATCAAGTTAAATGGCTGTCGTATTGAATTGTAAAAGGTGCATTTTAATGAGTTTGTAGGAGCAAGTTTCAGTTTCAAAAAGAATCATGTGAGGAACCTCGTTAACAAAGAAAAACGTTTTACTAAAAAAAACCGTTATTCAGCCAATTAGAACCAGCAGGAAACATAAGTCCATGCGTGCTGTAACACACGGAATATTCTATTTTTATCTTACACTATCACCCAGTCTTTGCATGACAATGTGGTACATTTTAGTCTTTCTCTAGAAGCATTGACTTTATCTGAAGTGAAGCTAGAAACCTGTCAAAAGAAAAAAAAACTTTTTTTACATTAGTATAGAAAACTTCCGGCTTCACGCATGGTCATTGTGTATTGTATTCCCAAAATAGTTTTTTTTCCCTGGCCGTTTTTACATAAAAATGAGACTACAAACCCGTCAAAAAACTTGCAATTCAAACACCAGTTCAGCTAAATTCCGCCTCGGTGCCATTTCATACCATGTGGCGCATTTTGAATTATTTTTTTTTCCAGTAGATGTAGAGCAATCGACGTAAGTTTATTTTTATGAGACCTAACGTCATGTCGAGTCTGCTAACCCGTAAAAACATGTATCAACTCATACACGAACACACGAACCTTCTGGCCGATGTACTCCGTTAGAGTTTGTGACCAATCAAATGTACTACAGGTAGAAATATTTGATGAAATACCCTACATAGAAAACCCAACGGAGTAAGTGATTTTAAAGGAAAGAAAATACTTCTATAATCGCGTGACTTAATTGACCTAGACGTGATATTATCTCATGCACCGATATGAACCGTCTAGTTTGGAAGAAACTATTTTCCTGTTAGCCTTCTTTGGTTAGATAAATAAGACAATTCTCAACAACAGCACTCGAAGTTCGTGCTCTCAGACGGTCATTTGTAGAACTTTTGTTCCTTCTTGACAATTTTGTTTTACTTTTTGAACTGATTATGAAACGCTAATATTGCCGATGAAATGTGTCTCGAGGTCACTCCAATCGACAATGATCCAGATTTTTACATATGTCAGTCAAGGTTTTTTCGAATCCCAGAAATATTTGAGCCGACTTTAATCCTTTAAGGGTCGGCCAAGGTATTCTCTTGCAAATCTATAATATTCATCAAATGACAACATTTGTTATGTCTACAGTTTTCTTTGTCGAATAGACTATCTTTCCGATCGCAAAATAGTATTTTGAATAAGTGATTGTATTCAAGCAGATGTCGGAGAAGAAAAAGAAAAAGAAAAAAAACATGATTCAGCACACTAGACAAACGAGTGAAACAACATTTTCTCTTCTAGAATAAAATTGTTCCTCTTTTACTAATTATTATGCGGTAATTAGATTATTCTGAACTTTTCAGTAATATTTTTGTGTGAAAAGATTCACCGGCTAAGGTGGAATGGATAAGCTTACAATATTCCATAAAGTTAAGTCCTTTGAGTCGGAAGACTTGCTGTCTAAATATGTCCACGATTATTGATGAAGTGTTGTTTACATCCCAGACAGATCCGCTAGGCATTCAACTACTGCTTTCTGACAATGGAAAGCTTGAAATGAAAATTCTTAAATTATATCATATTGTGTTATTTACACTATGTAATAGTTGGTTCTAGACAAAAAAATGAATTTCAATCCAACATGGACATGAAGTGACAAACTGCCTTCGATAAGAAGCTGTCAAAGTGTTACCCCATCCCTTTGCGAATGACACTCGTACACTTCGAGGCGCTGAATGTCTGTGGCTTGATAAATGACTGGAGTTATAATCATACAGTCTCAGAGAATAACCTGGTGATACTTTGTGCACAAGTACATTCAATCTACATGTTTTATCTCCAGAAGTTCTTTCAGCAAGAGTCGGCCCGTTAGCAAAGAGAGCATAGTCACTGCGATTGTACATCCATATTCCATCTTGCTCACGAGAAAGCTGTAGGCCAAAGCCTATATGATGGCGAGCTCTTTTCGTAACATTTGTTACAGGAGAAGTCTTGTTTAGAGATGCTAAGCATAGGCCTTTAGCTTTGAGTACCGGTAGAGTCTCAAAGACATTAAGTATATCTTCAGTCTCATAATACAAAGGTCCCACGCGCTCGTTGTGTTCCCAATATGCAATACAACACCACGATCGCTTTGGCCAGTCTTTAGACTCTATGAAAAAATACATAGAAAAATAATGAATCTCAAGCTAGACAAAATAAAATACACTATGGTTTAGGAACGTTAAATATTAATTGTAGTGGGTGCTATATTTTCTAAATCCAGTGGAATACCCAGGAATACAAAAATGAATTTTGCTTGTCGAAATCTAAATTATCAACACGGTATCCCAGTCGTGTAAAAAAATTAAACATCGTGCGTTTTCATCGGTATAAAATATGATAACAAACTATGAAGTGGTTTTACCTGTTTCACATAGAGACGAAGTGGAATTTCCTAGCGAGGCACAAACCGTCGATCGTGTAAAGTCTGAATAGTTACTATCAATGCCTAGAGAAATGAAGCAAGCACAGATATTACAATCTCATTGTCTACAACAAAATGCCGACTGAATATAGACTTACCCGACGATTCTTCATCCTTCGATTCGAACATAGCCAGACTTTCCTTCTGTGAAGACGAATCTATCGAACGGATTGAAAAGCGAAAGTTTATAAACCTGCGAATATCATATGATATCAACTAGGCAATTCGCCGGTCAGCTTGATCGAACTAAAGCAACTTATACACCATATATTAGTAATATTTCATCGATCTAACTCACCTAGATGGACCAGGAGACTGTAATGATATGGATTGACACATATTTTAGTTCGTTTACCATCCCTGTGCGAGCATACAGCAAGAGGTTTAAGATCCTTTGCTGATGCTATACTAGGTTGGCGAAATATTTGATATAAAGTAACTTGTGGCTCATTGAGTCTGTCGATGCCAGAAGGGACGAATACACACTTCGAAACATCGCCTCCGCGAGACTCCAACGCACAAAGTAATGACTCCAACTCACTAGCTTTGAGTCGTTTGAGAATCGAGTGGACTGTAACTTGAAGTTCCGCTATTTTGTCGATGTTTAACACAGAGTATTTTAACAGAGTCTGAGTCAAATGAGAAGTAGTTTGAAAGAGCGACGAATCGGCCACACTCGAGTGTTGGAACATATAACATTGGTACAAATACAAACTCCTAAAGAACAGAGACGATGAAACGTTCTTGTTGCAGGCAAAAAGCACAGGCTGAAGTAAAGTGAAGCTGGTTACAATTGATGTCTAGACACAGCGTAGCAACTTTGCATTCTAAATACCTCACGAATCATCCATTGCATTCTAAGCCCCCTTGTCGACACCACACCAAAACATGCTCGGTGATTGGCTTTCCTGACACGTGACCGTCTAGACATGTCGGCGTTTCAAACTCGCTATAAAAAATACGGATTTCAATATCAATACTCGCACGCTGATTGGCTAGTATTGACAGAACCGGAAGTGGGCCCTTCACTGGTGTACATTAATTGCATTTATGGTTAGCAGTGTCTGAAAGCAGTCGATGTAAATATTCACTTTGGAGCAGAGCGTTGAAAGCTTGTGGTCGAAACATGGCGACCAAAGGATAGATTGCTTGAACAATATGTCTGCACAACAGCCTGTGGCCTTCCCAGTGAAAATTACACCTAAAATATTCCTACTGTTATCCATTTCCCACAGTTTTTTTGTATAGAGCAAAGTTCAAATGGATTTGAAAAAGAATATTCGCTTTTTATTGGTGACATGACAACGTGATATGCACTTGAAATCGGCACAAAAAAAAATCAAGTCTTTTGGATATCAAGAAGAATAAAAATATTAGCGAAAGAAAAGATTTAATTTCTTAATTAAATGGTTCATTTGGATTGATTACGAATCTTTGATATTTCAAGTTTTTTTCTGGCTTCTTTGCAATCTCGAACCCCGAGCCTTCGTTCCTCTTGGCCAGCCGAGTAACGTAAGACTCTGGGGGACCGGAATTCTATGCTTATGCTGATTGGCCCTTGAAAATACAATGGTCAGACCGGAAACAGACGAAGTAAAAGCTCTGATTGGTCCATCATGTAAACAAATGTACATTCAAAATGTAAATTTTACGATTACATGCAATACGACGTCAACGGTTCTTTAATACTAGATAGAATATTAAATATCGTCGTTTACGAGTCGCGAAGCGAAGAGATATTGTATCGCCACTAAGCGATGATTATCGAGTCGCGAAGAAAATTAGAATACACACAAAATACTTCTTTAAACTATTCTAAACCTTGGCAATCCTCAGACCTCTGGCATCCAGTTATTTACTAAAGGTCAATCGTACTACGAAAGCAAACTAATAACCGTTGGAAAACTATAAATAAATCGACGGTTAAAGCGATCTGAATTGAAGAAGATTTAGACGCGTTTTTATATCATTATAAATCCTGATGGCCGTTAAAAATCTTCCTAAACTTTAAATGTTTCATTAGTGAGGAAAATGTTTATATTTTGGCTTAGAAAATATTTAAAATGCTACTAGGTCAATAATATTTTGAATGTCATTAACGTACTAAGTAACACAGGATGCCCAATCCCACAGATCATTATAATATTAACTAAGCATGCGCAATAGAAACCGGAACTCCAAAATCGGAGCTGAAAATTCCGTTCCCCCAGAGTCTAATGTCGGGCGCCATAAGACCGCTGACAAAAAGCCAGACGTGACGCTGGGCTCGAGATTGGCTTCTTTGCATACTTATAACGTATCATACCCTTATATGGCGTGGGCGTGGTAAGTCAATTCTTCTTAATCTAGGCTATGATTGGTTGCCTTAACATACTCAAATTGTCAATCAAAGTGTCAGTCCAGTCCTCCCATCCGCTCCGAGAAAAGCAGCTTTTTAATAGTGAGTGTAACTTGTGAGCAACTCTTTCAAAATTTCTTGGACGAAAAACCGGAATTAAAAAAGCCGATTTCGGTTTCTGGAGAACGATATAATGACATCTTTGTTGCCTTTCACCCCACCGGTTGTGAAGCGTTTGCTTGGGTTGAAAAGGGGCAGCGATGAAGACGATAAATGGGCAGAGAAAGCCGTCAAGAGTTTAGTCAAGAAACTGAAGAAGACTGGCGGTCTTGAAGAATTAGAGAAGGCAATAGCTAATCCTGGCGTGAAAACTAAGTGTGTTACAATTCCTAGGAGTTTAGATGGTAGGCTTCAAGTCTCACATCGTAAAGGTTTGCCTCATGTTATTTACTGTAGACTTTGGAGATGGCCAGACCTTCAAAGTCATCATGAGTTGCGTCCGATCGATGACTGCAATTACGCTTTTAACTTAAAGAAGGATGAAGTTTGTGTAAATCCATCGCACTACCAGAGAGTAGAAACCCCCGGTAAGTGTTTAGTAGTCGTCAATGTAACTGTGTACAACTTGTTGTGTTCTAAACATCCAAATACACAATAGCAATACATGGCAGTGCGACAGAAGATCAGAATATACATGGATGATAGCCCTCGAACGGTGTTGTGTTTTGGATGGCTAAATGTTTGAAGTAACAAACAGTAATCACTTTCAAAGCTTGGGATTACAATAATAGAGTAATTGTACGTTTAGTTTGTGTGCGGCTTTAGTGTGCCTTTTGCTTAAAACTAATACAAATTGTACCGATTGTCCGCCACTCGATACAGAATGCAGAACGAGTCAACGTGTTCTGGCGGTAGAGCCTCGTCGGATCTCGTGAAGTAATTCGATTCCTAAGCTCGGATATTTACTCATGCATTTTGAGCTTTTCACGGGATTTGTTATGATGGTTAATGTTCTCTACTCTGTTACTAGCCGGTGTTTTTGCATGGTAGTTTTCTATGTTTATAATTTTAGTAATTGTCTTCCCCAATTTATTAGCCCTGTAGTGTTATTAGGAAGAGTGCATTCCTCATATTATTAATATTCCTAGTCAAATTACTGCATGTAGGTAGAGGAAACATTGAAATCTCGCGAAATCAACTCATGTCTTAAAGAATTTCGAGTTGTGTAGTGTTGGATTTTCTTGAAAAATGAGGAGAAAAACTTGTATTATTCATGGTTGATAGCTCGCCTCGTGGAACGTGAGTTAGTTTTACTTCACTGAGATTCCACTCATGCTATCTCTTCTCCATAACAACACACTAAATAATTGTACAATTCGTACTTGTTCTTCTGTCGTGAGTACGATTGTTTATTCGAAGCGTCACGATCATTCGTTCGATTCGTCAGGCGTTCTTGTTGCACGCTCTAATTACTACTCGATATTGTAGGCCAAGAAAGCGAGCGCATCGGCAGTGTATTACCGTTAACAAGCGCTGCCAGATCTCGGCGTTATGATTCCCAGTGATAAGCATGGTGAGTTATTGAGATGTGTGTGTGTGTTTACGTCTGATTTGTTCATGTGACTTGATGGTCGACTACAGTGTGTTATTGAACAACATACAATCGCACTATCAATCACAAACACACATCAACAATACTAGTGTATAACAATGTTGACTACCTCAGCATGTCTAAAACTTATAAATTTGATTTATCTTATCCTAAATGACACACATAATAGGCCTTTCTTTAGGACCTTTCTTATGTTAGCATACTCATGAATATTCTGTACCAGTGAGAAATAATCTCCACTGTGAACAAAGCTGGTCTACTTGAAACAAATTTGTTTACACTCGCATTAACGATATTTAGGATGTTTCTTGAGGTGAAGTAGAGCGTTTTCTTGGCATATATTCAAAAGTTGGTCATGACTCACAAACAGCTCTACAATCCATCATAGTTTCTCTTCATTATCATTGGTCATTTGCAATCAGTTTATCTTTAAAGCTATCTTAAGAGCCACGTCATTTGTTGAGAACTGTCATCATCTGTGTATCCACCCTGTAAGCAATACCTATTAGGTGAATCTATATTCTACCTGGACCCAAATAACTATAGCTTGTGTGTTGAAACATTGATACAATGTATTACAGTATTCAAATTTGACGCCATAGCTACCGATTCAATTGAATACTGGGCTGATTCTTGATTGAAAGGGCGTTCTTTGTCTGTCTAAGGCAAGCGTTTTCTCGGTTGCCATTGTATACTTATCATAGCCGTAACTTAAGTAATAATTACACTAGAATAGCTATGATGAATTATTATTTTTACATTTTCGATCAGGGCGGAAAACAGTAACAAACAGTAGCGTTGTTTTGAAAACAGCACTCTCTAAGCAAGAGGTGCCGCCACGCTTGTAACAATTAAAAGAAATGTGTTTATACAAGGAGGGTCAGTTTTAGTATCAATGAAGAATTGTAATGTTTTTTAGATGGAATGTCAGTCAATTCTTCCATTCTAAGTTTACTCATATATTAAGTTTTGAGATTTTGTTCCAATTAGAAGATCAAAATTCTTAATACTGTTAATTAAAAAAAAGGTTTTAAATCAATAGTGTTGTTTTAATAATGGAACACTGACAGCTCTGGTGCCTTAAATCAATTGCTGTTGATATAACTGTCACTATATCTATTTTCTTAAGAATTAGAAATTCGCCTGCAGGTAGATATACCAGTAAAAGTGCCTGATGTTAACTGGTGCTAATACCAGTTACAGGTTGTCTATTATCTTTGCCAGACGGCATGCAATGTGCTTTGGTTTAACTGTTAGCTTAACAATGCAGTATCACAGTGTGCTAGAACCTGTTGATGGCGTACTATGCTTAGCATCACACTGTTATTTAAGTAACCTTGTTTTGTACAATTTTAGAACGTCAAAGTTTGGTGGTTAGGGTTATGTAAATAAGTTCATATTAAGTGTCAATAACAGTTACTAATAATTCATCATGGCTTAAAAAAAGTTGTATAAAAAAGTTTTATATATATATAAAAAGGTTCTGATTTATTGTTTCTTATTTCTTTCTTTCAATTAAGAGTGGGAATATGACAAAATCTCTGCAAATCAGGATATATAACTCATAAAATATTAACAGAAATGTCAGTATAATACCTTGATTTGTTGTCTCTTATTCGCAAAACATTTGCAGATCTATGTTTTTCGCCTGTGACCTCAGCTGTGGAAAACATACAAAATTGTTAAAAAAACACGTTATTGAAATGGTGCCATAAAAATCAGGATGGGAATGAGAGTTAACTACCAGAAAATAATGACTGTGCCAGAGGCTAATAATTGAATAACCTCAGTACAAATTGATAAATGCTGAAAAATATAATACTAATTTGACAATAAATGATTTGAGATGAAGTTCAGGTGAATTAATAATTATTTGTATATTTATATAGATTTTTAAAATATTTCTAGGTACCCATGGTTTTGTGATTTGCACTGTAAATATTACTAAAACTATTATACTGACCATATCATATCATATCAACTCCAACACATTGAGTAATTGTATTGAGCAGTTCTGTAAATGCGCTATATAAGAACTAGCAATTATTATTATTATTATTATTATTATTATTATTATTATTATTATTATTATTATTATTATTATTATTATTATTATTATTATTATTATTATTATTATTATTATTATTATATCATACTTTTTCAATTAATTATATCATAATTGTACATCTTCAGTTTTGCCACCAGTTTTGGTACCTCGCCAACCAGCAGATGCACCTCATGAACTACCACCTCTTCCTGGTTACACAAGACCAGAAAATATGTCATTTCCTACACAAGAACCACCAAACACTAGTTTCCAACTTCCTGGTAAGTGGTAATACATTAACTTGAAAACCATAATTGTTCTTCAAGTCTAGCTCTTACAAGAAACAATTCACAAGATATCTCAATGCATTTATAGGTGTTGCTTTGTCAACATTTTAAACTAAGAAAACAATTTTTTTTCTGCCCTTTCTATTTTTATCTTTCTAGTTTTAATAATACATGTACATGTAAATAATTTAATGGTTCTCTAATTTAATGCCCTACTATTAATTTTGAGACTAAATCCAACACTTTAAGGAGCAAGGATGCACAGTTGGTTAGAGCGCGGCATTCTGCGCTAGAGGTCCTGAGTTTGATTCCAAGTGACCTCACATCCTTGTTCCGACTTCTCTCCTTTTCATGTAGCTTTAAGTAGCTTTAAATTCCTGTCAAACGGAGCACTGATGGAGAGAGGAGAGTAAAATGAGCACTGACG
>OX459099.1:5729936-5844936 GCA_949775045.1 Metridium senile | reverse complement strand
GTTACAAGAATTTGTTCTACCAAACTCTGTGAAATGCAAGTATGTGACTACAATCTTGGTTGAAGATGGCCCTGACTCTAGCTGTTTTGAATTTGTTCCAATGTCTGTTAAGATTGACAAGACATGCAATTAATGATTGAATAAGTCTACCACAAGGTACAAACATTGACCAAACACTCTAGGTGCATCAGTGCCGAGAGGAAGCGAAAATTTGATTCGGTTGTAGCTGAGAGTTGTGGTACTTCTGGCAGGGCACTAACGATGCATATTTTAGTTTTTAGACTAGATTTTATATTACTATTAGAATCGTTTAAGCATCTTTGCAAGGCAACAGGAAAAGTTCCAGAGCTTTGCCTTTTTGATCCACTGTCTTGCATAGGTGCATCATTGTTGTAATAATAGATTTCAAACTTAATTGTGATCAACTGAAATGATTGTAACATTTGACATAAGAGTTTTTGAGAGAGGTGAAATGTCTTTTCTCATCCAAAACTTTGCACATTTCTAGACACCATTTTACACTACAAACTTCACGTCATGTTTCAACTGGGGTTCCATGTAACACAAAGTTATATCTAACTTTGTTTTTGTTTACATTTCCTTTTATTTACAAAAGGTATTTCAAGTTGACTTGTGTAGAAAGTTGATGAAAAATTGAGCTTTGTAAACAAGGCATAAACATGCTTTAATATTGTTATCACTATGACAACGGTAGTCATGGAAACAGTTGGTAAGCAGTGCATTACTAGTATGTACAGTGTATGGTGTTGAGTAATGTAAGTAATAAAAGTCACTATAAAATAGTTGTAATTTTATTATTTAACAATTATTCGCAGACGGCAAAGTGAATATCGGTGAATAATAACCAAGACCTAATCAAGGTTATTTTTCACCAATATTCACTCGGCCTGAGGTGGATAATTGTTTAGTATAATTGGTTAGTATAAATACACAAGTGAAAAAGCCTTTTTCAAATAAAAACAGCTCATTTCTCATTTCTAAAGGCAAGCAAAACCCTATAAGGTGGTTATCAAGTGAATTTCTAGACCAAACAATGTGCGCCATTTTTCATAATCACCTAAGTATTTATACTAACAGTAATGGAAACTAGTGAGTAAACTAGTATAGGCTGCGTCGGTGTTTGATATAAGCGATAGGTAATATAATGAAATTTGTAACACCGTAAAAAATGTTGACTTAACTTTACTGTCATTTCGAGCTTTAGCCCTTCATCGTTTATACTAATAGTATATAATCCCTGTTTGCCAGTACCCTAGCTGTGATCACTGTTGCTCATTGTAGCTAGTCTGTAAAGTATACAATAATGTGTCATAGAATAGTCCTTTTCACAGTTCCGGTCAGTGACCACAAATAATAGTTCCAAGTCGGGGTTCGAGTTGTTGCACATTGAAAAACTATAATTTAGCATGCGCAACATTGCGAACTTCGACTTGGAACTATCATTTGCGATCACTGAACGGAACTGTTAAAAGGACTATTGTGTAAATCACACTATGGCATGATTTGCCCTCCACTATGTAACCAAGTGCTAAACAGTGCAGTATCATACCTCTATCAAATAGACTTTCTCACAAGGCAGCTAATCTCCATGTAACTTCCCTGCTAATCTCCTTCGCAGCCATTTTTAGTGTCGTCACTCAACACTCGCTCCCCATGTTGTTGCGTGACAACACTAAAAAGGTTGCGAAGGAGACTTCTTCCATGCAAACCTCACTCTGACGACTCATCCTGCATCTGTTTTATTAAGTCAATGTGAGACTTGCTTGGAATTTGCATATGATTTGCTGCTTCGTGTGAAAGTTCTATTGTTGTAACCAATTTGTTATTGACTAACTAGCCTCGCTTACATGACATACAGCTGTTGGCATGGGCATGAGGCTAGCATGTCAAGACTGAGCAATAGAGAAATTCAATAAGGGACTGGTCATAAAGTATGGGGAGGGGGGGGGGGGGAATTCAGAATTGCCAAGGAATGACTTTTATTGGCCCACCCTTTAGTCTATGCATAGTTACACGTAGCCCACCCCTATACAATGCACCACAATTACCCCTAGTGTATTGCTTAATTTTTCATGGCCCACCCCCTTATTCATGCTCAAAAATTGTGGCCCACCCTACCAATTTTCCGGCCCACTCCCCCCCCCCCCCCCCCCTCATACTTTATGACCAGTCCCTAAAGAGACAGAATGATGAACAAAAAGTAGTGATTTTTTTTTTCAACAGAAAATTCATTGTCACTTTGCATGTTTTTAGAGAACGAAAAACTCGTTCAGTTGCAGTTATGCCAGCGATTTGTCATATATAATGGAAAAACATACTTTCACTGCAAGCAAGTGTCTAAAAACGTTGTAAAATTGTTATAATAACTCGTTCAGTTGCAGTTATGCCAGCGATTTGTCATATATAGTGGGAAAACATACTTCCACTGCAAGCAAGTGTCTTAAAACGTTGTAAAATTGTTTAATGAGAGCTGTCAAATTACAGGACACTGCAATGTTGATAGTTGTCAAACGTTTTTTTGAAGTGAATATAATAAATCATTTTGTTTTGAATACAACGTGCATTCTTGACTTTCATTTCTACAAGATATATTACAGTATGCGGATGATACTGAATGAAAATATAATTTGAGTTTGTTCTATGGAATAGCCTTCCTGTGCATATTAGATCATTTACTGACATCACTTTATTCAAGCGTGATCTTAAAACGTTTCTGTTTAGAAAGGCATATTCTTCTTTCTGATTAATTAATTGATTAACTTATAATTTTAACATATATTAATTACCGATATATAATACATTTTTATATATGAATTCCTTCTATGCAAGGATTTCTATGTTTCCGCCTTTATTTGTTTTTTTATAATATTTTTTAGCTTGTTTTAATTACATTAAATTAAATATTCCTAAACTCTATTTTAAATATGTAAAGCGTTGTTGAACTTTAAGGAATTGACGCTATATAAAATATTATTATTATTATTATTATTATTATGTTCTGTCGTCGACTGAAAAACGGTCGGTCGATGCACGTGTCAAGTCGTGTTTTTATTGCCTTGAACAACAACAAATTTAATTCATTAATTCGTCGTTGGCTACGGTATGGTGTTGATACTGAATGAAATAGAAATGATAAACACAAAAGGAGCTTTCTTAATCAAAAATTGTACTCGGAAATGTTATAATTTAAGGGTAGGCGAAGTCAGTTTGTTTTGTAACTCACCTGTGTCAGTACTGGCACCATTACGCAGCCGGTCGGCGTCTTGCAATAATTGCATCTTTAATGAAAATGCACGAGTTTTAATCGCTTTATCGAGTAAAAATATATGACATTTTCATTTCTTAAGCCTATTATTAACATTATTTTTCATTTAAAAAAAATCTGTTTGAAAATGTTCATGTTACTCGGTTTCTCGTTACTCCGTTTAATACTCTGTTTAGTGACACCCCAAAAAGGCCTATATAGTGCATCAGATAATAGGCATTTTTGCCCAAATAACCTCAAAAACAAGTGTAAATACAATTTTAAGTTTTGATAAAACTTTTAAAACATCATGACAAAAATTGAGAAACAACAATATAAACCAGTAGAAAACAAACATTCGAGGAAAAATTCCACAACTTCAAACAGCCGCCACTACCGCCACTAGGATTTCCACCCTATATATCCCTCGCCGACTATAATCGCTTCCTTATTGGCAGAAGCCACAGAATAAAGTTACGACATAAAACGTCTTTTCAACTCTCTTCAAAATAAGTTTCAAGTTGATAGCATAATTTGAAGAAAATAAGAGATTTTCGAAGATTTTACAGTTATGATAACTCACGTGGTAGCGATGCATAGAGCGGTTTTCCGTACGAGCCGGGAAACTGACCGTACCGTACCGTAGCCGTAACCGTACCGTAAGTTCTATAAAAACATTCGAAAATTCTACAGTAACAGTACCGTAACTGTGCAGTAAATATTACGGCCAGTTTCCCACTCATACGAAAACCGCTCTATGAAAGCTGTGTGCCTACTTATCGATTTTCTTGAAGTTCGTCGAAAAAGAAGCTAAATATTCCATCTTTCAATGTTTTTCTCCAGTCGAGGTCCTTCTTTCTATGGTTTCAGTATAGAATCTTATACTTCAATTTAAACTCGCGCGCTGATTGGTTGAGAACGAAACCGGATGCGACGTGGAATATATCCGGTTTCTGAATTCATCGGAACGAGCAGCGAGCAGCGCGCGTCTGGTTTTTGAAGCTTAAATTGAAGTATAAGATTCAAGGAAAATTCATTTTTGGACTCGGGAATTCCACGTTTGAATTTCACTCGAAAAATCAATATCGCACTCATCGCTCCGCGGACTCCGCGATTCATGCGATATTGATTTCTCTCGTGAAATTCAACGTGGAATTCCCTCGTCCTCCAATGAATTTACCTATAGAATGGGTTAGAGCGGTTCTCAGTCACACGTGGCCATGCAACTGGAGACTTTCGGACACAGACACAGACGAAAATTAGAGTTTTGGTGGACGTCAATCAACTGTATTTCTAGACAGACAAACTTGTCTGTTACCGATCGGCGATAAATTCACTACACGAAGAATCTGTATAAATTAGATCTAATTTTGATATAATTGAAGCTTGTATTTGTCTTTTTGCATATTCATTTCCTTCCTAGTATTCCTTGACCATGATTTCAGAGAGTTTGGAATCGATTTAATTAATTGATTTGCAAGAGACATCTTAATACGTAAAAGTTACATACCTCGAATGTTCGGCTATAAGCCATATCAGGCACCTACTCAAAAATCGTTGTCGCAGCCAAACATGTCCACGTCACACTCTGAACCTTGCAAAGGATTTCGGTACTTCTTCTTTATAGCATATTTAGGATGGACGTATTTGTGTTATAGCACTGTTACAGTGGTAGATTATGAAACACTGATACTTATTTAAACAAGGCTATATTGCTTTAAAAGCAATGATGTTTCGGCCCTCTACAGCTGTCGTAGTGCTGCCTCTATGTTAATGAAGCTATTTTGATAGTTTAAATGAATATCAAGATCACATGCTATCGCTATGAAAGGATGTTAAAAGTTTATAAATACGTCTATCGCCAAATACACAACCAAAAGGATTTCCAAATGAGTAGGTCTGAAATGAATAGATAAATGTTGTTTAAGCTAGTGATTAATCTGTTTGCATACAAAAGATTTGCATACAAAATAAAGCACTTCAAACTGACAAAACTTACCCTTTATAGCATGATGCCCCAGAAGTGCAACGAGGCAAGCCTCGTGCGAAGATTTATTACGAAACCGAAGGTTCATACTCGTTGTGTAATTGGCTAATGCTGCTCACGAGGAATCTGATTCGCTGAACTATAAGATGATTGACAGAAGAGGCGGAAAATTATGGGTCCGCAAACTGATTTTAGTACCGTTTCGGCCTGAGGGCCGAAACAAAAACGTGTTATAAATCACAAATTATGTCCAAATTAGTGTGGACTGTAGCTTCGGCTGCGACAACGATTTTTGAAATAGGTGTATATCCCGCGGGCCGCAGGCCCAAGGGATATATGTATTAGATAGTTACTGAGGCCGGCAGCAATATTAGATATATTGCAGTCAGCTGAGGGCGCAGCCCGAAGCTGACTGCAATATATCTAATATTGCTAGCCGGCCGAAGTGACTATCGTATATAGTTACTATTCACCACCCTGCCCCATTGTTTTCTCTCTTGCACAGTAATCGGCGGTTTCTTGTGTTTTTGAATATAATAAAAATAGGCTTACCAAACTTTCACGCTGGGCTGGCAGTGTACTGAAATCGGCGTTTTTAAGCGTGATTTTGAATAACTTTTTATAGTTAGGTCCGATCAACTTCAAATTTTATATGTGAAGAGTACACACCCAAAGAAAATAATTCTTCTTTTCACTTTTACAAATGTTACGATTTTTGGCGGGAAAATAACGTCATCAATTTTAGAGGAAAATCTAAAATGAGGGTAATGCAAAATTTTAAAATGCGCATTTGAAAGAACTCATTGAGATACGTTCAAAACCGAAGAGATAATAGTCAAAGTCAAATTTAATCTAAAGTTATAATTTTTTGAATGTAAAATAGAAAACATTTCTAAACTTCAAAAATCATATATTTTGATTAAATTTGACTTTGACTGTTATCTCTTCGGTTTTGAACATATCTCAATGAGTTCTTTCAAATGCGCATTTTAAAATTTTGCATAACCCTCTATTTCAATTTCCCACTAAAATTGGTGACGTCATTTTCCCGCCAAAAATCGTAACATTTGTAAAAGTGAAAAGAAGAAAATTTTTCTTTTGGTGTTTACTTTTCACATGTAAAACTTCAAGTTGATCGGACTTAACTATAAATCATTTTGTTTTTTACTCGACAAGGGACTGGAACCAATATTATGTTAGTACTCTGCTGAATGCAAGGCATTGTGGGCACAACTTAAACTTGTCAAGGAAAACTTGTTCATCATCTACACGAGCAAGGAAACCTTGTCAATATAAAATTGTCAAGGAAATCTTGCTGATCGTCTACACGAGCAATGAAAATTGTCAAGGATACTTGTCAAGGAAAAATTGCTCGTGTCAACGCCGCTTAATTAGTTATAATATTATCAGCCAATGAAAATGTAATAATCATTCAATAGCCTGTCCCATTATTGTTCTCTTTGTTGCATAATAATCAGCGGTTTCTTGTCTCTTTGAATATAATAACAATAGGCTTACCAAACTCTAATTAGTTATAATTTCATCAATTCTATTTAGAGGAATGCTAATGAACTTGATGACATTAAACGTTTTTGTTGCAAGTTTTCCATCGGTTGCCTGGGTAGCATAATGGCTTAAAGCGCGGATACAGCAATGCAGAAGGTCTCGGTTCGAATCCTGGCATTGGTACTCAAAGTCTTTTTTCACCAAAAATCGCTATCTAGTAAATTATTTAATGAATTATAAGTCTGATGATGCTTACTAGAATGGAAATTATTAGTTATACACACTTAACAAAACACACTGCAATATGTTTGATATTGCAGAGTGCGAACTGCAACATAACTAAATATCTTTGCTTTCAGACGCGGGTACTCAGCAATCAGTGATTTAGTGCAGAGAGAGAACAATGGGGTAGGGTGGTGAATAGTAACTATAGGCTTATATAGCCGAACATTCGAGGTATGTTAGCCTGCGTAGCTGGCCCTGGGGGTGGGGAGAGGGGGAAAAGGGGACGGAGGGGAGGGGGATGATCCCCCTCCCCTCCCCTCCGCTCCTTTCTCCCTAGGGCCGAGCTACGCAGGCTAAGGTATGTAACTACTACCATTTGCGACCTTCCGGGAACCGTGACGAGACAAACGTAGTTTTAACTGATTTGCATAACACGGGTTAGCTTGTCAAAACTGTCAAGTTTGCCATCAGAAACTATTTGGGGGCGCGCCCCAAAACTTTGGTTTCACACGCTAATTAGATAGTTTCACAAAACCACAAAGTACGTTTATTAAGCGCGCGTTTGACAAGCTACTATGGAATATCAATTCAAAGTCGAATATACAGGGTGCAAGAGAAAGGAAGATCAAAAATGGATACGTTTTTTAGTACCTGCGGAGACTGTTGGCAGTTATTCATTCACATCTCTCGTTGCGGATATCGCAAAAAGATGTACAAGTCTGACGTTTTTGAATACTCACACTATGCGAATTCGCTACTTGGACGACGAACAGAATTGGATAAACCTCGACGGTTACGATGATCGTGCATTTTCTGAAATGTGGCAGTGTGCAGTGGATGTTACTGATAGAGAATTTTTAAAAAGAATAAAGTTACAAGCAGGACTCGTAGGCTCACCAGCTCCGGTTGCTACAGGTATAGATTCTACTGGTTGTATGAGTTCGGCGCCAGATTCTCCGATAACTCAAAAACCTAAAAAGCAAAGACTTAATACTAGTGTACATGAAAATAGTGCACGTACATTGAACAAAACGGCTACATGTGAAAGTAATGATTCTAGCAAAGTAAATGTACAAACACCGCTGCAGAGGTATATTTCAAATTGCAATTCCAAGAAAGAGGCAAAACAGAAAGCAAAACAGAAGTTGATCATCGAAGAAAGGGAATTTAAAAGTAAAATAGACCAAGCAAAATCCTTGATTGGTGAAGGTATGCTATGTCACAATTGTCATCTGCGTTTACGACACACTGCAAGGAACTGTACATATTCACGGTGTACTACAGTATTTAGTTGTGGAGAGGAAAAACTGCACCCTGGAGAACTATCACGGCTTAGGCAAATTCGACAGTCAATAAATCAATTAGAAAAAGAAATAGAACAACTTAGTACAGAAATGGAAGTCCGAATGGCAGCTGTGGAGAAAGTTAATGACTCGATAACTAACCGAATCGAAACTGAACTTATTGAGTGTGACAGCGATACTTACATATCGAACGGCATCAAAAACTGGTCACTTCTAAGGAAACATGTATTTGCCTTACAAAATTACTCAAAAAGGCACCTAAACGGCAAACTACCACCAAGACACCGACTAAATGAAATACTACAACTTGCAATTACTGAAAACGGGCCAAAAGAAAGTTTGCAATTGTCACAAGTCAAAAGAAGGAACCGTGAGAATCCGTGTAAAGAAGTTTTGCAACGTCGTGGAATTGAATTTCCCACAGAATCGACAAGTCAGTCATCACATAGCAGAATGAGCCCAAATTCTAATTTGCTTCGCTATATGCCGGTGACCAGGGAAGAGGAAGAAGAACAATTAAAGATTGCATTGTCAGTGAGCGCACAAACCAGTCATAATACTGATGAAGATCAGAACGTCCCGCAACAACAACAACAACAACTTTCGTTCATGCCGCCTCAGCCATACTTTACTGCGGTTTTCGACTTTCTGCGAACTCAGACATTTCAACGGCTTGTTGTGAAATACGTTTTTAGCTGCCGTCAATCAAGGATTTAAAAGGTACCGACTAATTAGTTTTGATTGACGGCAGCAAAAAACGTGTTTCACAATAAGCCGTGGGAATGTCTGAGTTCGCAGTAAGTGGAAAACCGCAGTAGTCCGCCGTTATATGCACAGAATGCAAATGCCACGTTAAACTATGTTCAACAACCTGTTTCAAGTACTGCCACTTCAACTCTTACAAGTACAAGTTCTTGTAGCGCCTCTGAAACAGCCAAAGCTAAAGATGAAGACAAGGATGTGGCAAGTTTGTTGTTGTCGTTAAGAGACTTCAAATCTTAATCAAATGGTTTGAACTGAAACACCCGTTGAGTTATTTATAATGTACTTCATTTGATGTAAAAAACGCCCAGGTAGGCGCATATTATACATATAATATATGATTGTAGCAAATTTGCGACCGTTTTGAAGTTTATATTATTAAATAACATGAGCTGTTTTTTTAACTCGTGGATCGAAGATCCTCGAGTTATTGGGATGGGACTTTTAAACCGGAAGTGTCACTCACTCACTCACTCGCTCACTCGCTCACTCGCTCACTCGCTCACTCGCTCACTCGCTCACTCACTAGACCGTCAGTGTAAACTTTTGAGCCCCAAGATTTTTGTCAGCGTACCGCCGTATATGCATTACATCATCTTTCAAACAACCACTCTCCCAATTGGGTTTCCTGTGTAATGACGTAGTCAAGACCACCCCTCCCCACTTTAGGCTCCCTGTAACTTCACACTATGTAGTCTATATATCACTTCAAAATTTATACCCCAAATAAACGCTCTAACGTCCCATGTGGGACACTTCACTATATAATCGCACATAAAGTTATCACCAACAATGAGTGCATACTTATTAATAGCGTAAAAATGGAGTAACTTTTCTAATTTAAAGTTTTTAAGCGAAAAAGTTTATATGCGAGAGGTCACTAAATCAGATATTCCTTTGATCGCGCATGCTCAAAATGATTGAGGAGTCTAACAATTCAAGAAAAGACACGTAAAAATAACAAAAACAAACATACTGCATTGTAATTAATTTTTTATGAATTTCTTTACGTTGAATTTTAAAACGTGCATTCAGACACGGCTTAAAAACGGCTGAGTAGTTCAAAGCACGAGGTATTGCACAAGAAGCGCAAATAACACAGGAAGCCCAAGCAAATCGCCATCTTGGATTTGAACCTGAATTTATTTGGATTTCTCGTACTTCAACATCGATTTACTCTTCCAAATCAGCGTTGGCTTTGGGTATATTGTTTGCTCAAGACATTATAGAATTGCTAGCTGTTATTTTCTAACGGTTTTACGGAAAGAAGTTTTCTAAAACATGACAATATCAGACCGTTTTTGATACTCGAGCCAACTCGATCCTCGAATTCTCAGAAAGCAGATTGTTCAGCAAGGTAGATAAAAACAACGACATGAAAGCTGGATTATTCCAATACAAACTACCACCAAAGCAAAGAAACAAGTAACTATTATATAATTATACCTTTTTTGATAAATATCAATATTTTCAAAACATAATTCATCTTTTTAACAGTTAATCTACATGTTAATCTACATGTACAATATCATAAGATTGCCCAGAACGCCTTAAATTGCCTAAAAATTTAAGAGCTTTTTCAAAAAATCGCCTAACATCGCCAAATATCTCCTTAGAGGTTAGGAACTTTTTGCTAAAATCGCATTAGATCGCCTAATATTAATACGGCGATTTTAGGCCACCGAGTAGGCCTTACAATTAAGAGTTATACATCATTTCAAATCTATTATTAATAAAGTTTTATTTGTTTGAAATCAATGCCTTGTCTTTTCAATATGCTAACATTCATTATTTTCATATAATATTCAGAAATTTTTTAAATTATATCCTACAAAGTCAACATTAAAAGTGGTCTAAAAACTAAGCACTTTCAAAATGTTCTAACAGTAATGTACGAGTCAAATCCAAAGGTGCCCATCCCCCCCCCGGGCAAACCCCGGGCATTTGACAAGACTTGGGTTCCGTATAGTGGGGAATTTGACGCCGATTAGCTACTTGAACGGGCGGGCATTTGACGAGTGTCGGCCATCTTTAAAAATACCCAGAAAGCATTGGAGTCCTAACCACAGGTAGCCCATGATCAGGCAAAAGTCACACGGGAACGGAAACGAAAAGCAAAGAATTGATAGATAGTTTTTCCTTGTTATACACCTATCTCAAAAAACGTCAGAAAGAATTGGCGATTGACGAACAGCGATTGCAAAGGAGCTCTGTTCTTTCACAAGTAAAATTAAATTGACGAAGTATAAATGCTTGTCTTTGTGTTTTAGAGTCGAAAAGTGCAAAGAAAATCCAAGTTCTTTCAGTTTTTAAGATAGATTTGTGAATTATATCGAGATCCATCTTTCGGTC
Source organism: Metridium senile (assembly GCA_949775045.1). Lineage (NCBI taxonomy): Eukaryota > Metazoa > Cnidaria > Anthozoa > Actiniaria > Metridiidae > Metridium > Metridium senile. The sequence goes on along the minus strand of OX459099.1, from coordinate 5,833,535 downwards.
GTGCAATCACCAATCAAAAATTGCCAATAACCATTCTCTTCTTCAACGTTTTTTAAAATTTCCCTTCATATTTGATTGTACAAGTTTTGTCTACCATGTTCATGAGACGTCATGTAGTAGAAGGAAGTTTAAGTATTTTCTTTTCTACTTAAAGTAAAATTTGAGTTTATCACTGACTCGAGCTCGAGGGGCGGGCATTTGACCATTCTGTTGTTTCAATAGTGGGGCATTTGACTGTTCAGTTTGCCCAGATGGTGGGGAATTTGACCAATTTTTTTTCAAAAAGTCAAATGCCCGGGGGTTTGCCCGGGGGGGGGGATGGGCACCTTTGGATTTGACTCGTACATAATCCACGAGTTCGCCATAGGTGGCCTTTGATTTTTTACTTAAACGTTTACTAGTGTTGTAGTTTATTTTCTTCACAAACATTATGGCACAATATGAACATGAAACATTTTTTATTGAATAATCTGAAAGTGTTACAATGGAAATAGATAGGAAGTATGTTTGTAAAAACCCCTCATATCGTTGGCATTTACAGTTTCTACAGCTAACTTGGTATTAAAATGTACTAACTCAATAAAATCATTATTCAATGCAGTCTTGACTTTGTTAAAACACATTTCGATGGGATTTAGATCAGGGGAGTAAGATGGCATGTATAAGAGTTCTATTCCCATGTCCCATAAAAACTCTTCTAAAACTTCTAGATCTCCTCCCTCAAACTGATGAACTGCAAAAATTATCCATTATAATGATATCCCCTACTTCCAATGCAGGTCTGTGAGTATTAACATTAACGGCATTAGCAGCCTCTTCGAAGAAGTTTAAAAACTGTACTGTGTCAGTTGATCCGTCAATTACGTTGTAATACTCTGGGCCTTCTAGGGAAACGAGCATGTTTAAAGAGTTATTTGGATTCTCTCTTTTTCGTACGATTTCAATACATCTTTCACCAACTGGTGAGTGACCATAAAGCCGTGTTCCTACATCTGGGACTTTTACACCTGCTTCGTCGAAGAATTTTAATGTTCTTACGTCTTTCGAACTTACGTAATCAATAAAAAGCTGAGTATACATCATGTTTTCAATCGTAAATCTCTCGGCTGTTATGTGTGTTATCTTCTTTCTCGAGTATTCCTTGCCAGACAATAACTTTGATTTTATTGCTCTGGATAATAATAAATAAATAATAATTTAATAATTTCTAGAGCGCTTTAATCTAAATTCTAAAGCGCTTAACAACATGCAAAATATAAAATATATATAATATCTATTAACAATAATAATTAACAATAATAAAAAATATTAAAATATTTTACAAAATGAAAAGTTCATAAAAAGGCAGTCTTAAATAAAAAAGTTTTTAAATTAGTCTTAAAGCTATTTATATTATTGTTGTCCTTGATATATTGAGGAAGGCTGTTCCATATCTTTGGATATTGCAGAGATAGAAATATCTCCTCCAATATCTCCAAACTGTTCCAATTGTGCGTAAATTTCTCTTAAAGAAATCGAACCTCTCTCCGTCTTAAGTATTTCAATGAGTTCAAGATCATCATTTGTTAATTTTGAACGAAAATCTCCTCCCGGTCGTAAAGCTCCTTCGTTGTAATTTTCACAGAACTTTCTCCAAATCTTTTGAACGGTATTCGGAGATAACTTAAGTGTTTTGGCGACTGATGCAAAACTGAATGGAAAATAACCTGTCGCCCTGTCTCCTCCTTCTTTCAAAATGGAGTCTATGACCAGTCTTCTCATGTCATCGGAGAGCGGAACTCCTGATTTATAAGTTCTGCCACTTTTATTTACTAGTAAGTTAAATTCCATGCTGTTTACTGCCTAGGATAAACCTTGTAACTGGATATCAACTGACACGCAATTAACAATTGCGAAACTATCTAATTAGCGTGTGAAACCAAAGTTTTGGGGCGTGCCCCCAAATAGTTTCTGATAGCAAACTTGACAGTTTTGACAAGCTAACCCGTGTTTAGCCTTCTATGCAGCCGCTCCTTTGTATCGTCACGCAATACGAGAAGGAGCGGCTGCATAGGCTAACCCGTGTTATGCAAATCAGTTAAAACTACGTTTGTCTCGTCACGGTTCACGGAAGGTCGCAAATGGTAGTAATTTATTTCACACTTGAGAAGGCTTTCTCACAATAAAACAATGATGTTAATCCTATTCTAACTGAAGACACATGATTTGAGTTAAGAAATAGAAGAACGGCTTTTGAAATCTCACTCATTAGATGTCTATTGGGAGTCGTATTTGATAAAAGAAATGATATGAATAGAAAATGTGCAGTGAACAGGGCCGTAGCACGGTGAGGTGAGGCCCACGGTGAGGCCCTGGTGAACCTGTTTGGTTTTAAATCAAAAGCTTATTGATAGAACACAATTGAAGGAGGTTATGCTATCTTAGTTTTCATTCCTTAATTAAAAGACTAAAATACTCAAACCATTGAAACTAATGAATAAGATGGAATGCATGCTGTTTATTATTTTTCTCACTGACTATAATACAACAGTTTTCAATTGAAGTTTCTCTATTCTTCGTTTGCAACCACGTGATAATCGGGACATAATAGACCATAATAAGCCAATTTCTGCCGATCTCAAATTTCACAACCTTATTTCTTAGTCGTATTGAAAAATGACATTCATATTCTTTTAGAGCATTCAAAACTGAGTATATTGACCGATTTTTGAATCTGTAGAGTATTTGGATGCAGAATTATGCGCGATCAAAGTTGCGCGATATTTGGTAAGAATGTATGGAGCGGCCATGCTGGAGGACATCTCATATCCTCCAAGATGGCGGCCAAAACTTCTAAGGTCTGATATGAAGGGAAACTGAAACATTTAAAAAATATTTCGTTAAAATGTACTTGAATTAGATGCTAAAAGTCTTTACGAACCAAATGTTTTGAAAAGGAACAAATTATTCTTGCTTTTTATCGCCCGATTCGGATACGTGACCGGCATTGCGTGACACAATTCTAACTTGAATATCTCGAGAACCAAAAACTTTTATAAACCCAAACTTCAGAAATGTATTTTTAAAACAGTTAACTATAACATATATAGTGCATGTTTTAATATGAGATATAAAAAATATTTCGGTTTGGTGATGACATGTGATGACGTCAGTTGCAAACGAAGAATTGACAATTTAAACCATTTGGCTGAGATCTGACAGGACTCTTTTGTGGTCTTTGGTCTTTTAATATTTTTGTGATGACGAAGAAATGAAGAAAACAATGATTTTGATCGTATCAAAACAAAAAATAAAAGCAATCCCAAAAGATATCAATAATCTGTTCATAATTAAGTGTTCTTTGTCAATGAATTCCCATGCACAAGGAAATATTAAACAATCGCTTTTCAATTATATTGAGAGGAATGCTAACAAACTTGAATGCAAGCGAACTTGATGACATTAAACGAGCTTTTGGTGTTAACTTTGCATCGGTTGATTCCGTCAATAGTATAATGGCTTAAAGCGCAGATGCAGCAATGCAGAGGTTCTCGGTTCGAATCCTGGCATTGGTACTCGTAGACTTTTTTTTCGCCAAAAACCGCTATCTAGTAAATTATTTCTAAGTCTAATGTTTAGGGGGGGGGGGGGGGGGGGTGGTAACTGATCTGTACAAGGAATTATAAATGCAAGGGTTATAACTAGATATAGACCCAGGCTATATATATATATAAAGGTTCAAACGCTAGGGCTAGGGTTTGCATTGAAATTCAAGACCTAGGCCGAGGGCCTGACGGAAGTAATCCAACAAAAATGATGAAATTGATGATCATAATAATAATAATACACGAGTGACTTATAGATGATTTTTTATTATTATTAGACCAATTTAGATGCAATAAAATACGATTAATATTTACAATAATCAACTATTAATACTATGGACTTTAATATAGAAACATTAAAATTTGACTTTTTTCGTTCAGCATATTCTATATTCAGTTTTGTTGTAAATGTTCAGCTGTAGTGCAAACAATATATCAAAATTTACAGTCCTCCGATAATGGGCTTCCATAAAACTTAGATGACCCCCCTTAGGGACTGTTTATATGAAAGCGAGTTGTCCCTGCTAGCCGGGATAACTCTTTTGTTTTATATTCCCCGGAGAACTCAAAACAATAGAGTTATCCCGGCTAGCAGGGACAACTCGCCTTCGTATAAACAGCCCCTTAGATTGGCGGTCATGATCAAGTGTCACGGAAGTCGCTCGTGTCACACAACGCGTTACTCCATACATTGCGTGTGACGAAATCCCGCAACGCCGCAGATGATTACCCACTCAGTAAGTATTCAACCAAACATGCTCAAATTAGGTTGTAATACTAATGTTTATATGTTGCCTTTGTGATGGGGATCATTTTTAATAGCGCAGCGCATGAATGCTAAATATAGCTCCAAGACTCGGACAAACATTGTGTTCAGTTTTACCGTGTTGAGCAATATATGAACCGATCTTATAATTTCCTGCTGAAATTAGAATAACAACGTGATTAAACAAAGATTTGCTTCGATCGGCATTGAAAATAGTCTGCTGAAAGTGAAATAAAAGTTTGTTTGTCCAAGTTAGGCCTTTGTCTCCATTTTTGTGACGTCATTCATGCGCCGCGCTATTAGATTAATATTTTCACTCAGCCCCAGTCCCCACGTGAATTCCAGGAAGGCCTATAGCTTCACGGAAAAAGAGAAATGTTCAAGGATCAGGGTGAAATATTTCAATATGTTCAGGATTCCAATAGAGCAGTGATGACTTGTACACTAACGACCACACATATGGTATAAAGAACTCCTCAGGCTGTTCCTCTTCTACGTATTTGAACTTTAATTCAGGAAACTTCTGCAAGTGTATTAAATGACAAACATGATTCAGAACACAGATTGTCAGACAGCAGTCATTCAAAAAATGTCAAAGGACATTGCTCAAAAATAAATTCTCAAAACCTTTCACGAAAAACTAATCTCCCCCGCAGCCGTTTTTAGTCTCGTTCCACTCCCCTACGGTCCACTTCTCTAGTGGAACGAGACTCAAAACGGCTGCGGGGGAGACCAACTAAGACTGCAGGAGCAAGAGAAATACGAATTGATAACAGCGAAAATCGTTGCATCGCGACCAGAATTTTCCGATCTGTCAATCAGTTTGGAGGCGGAGTTTGTACATTAACTCGTGAGCCCATTGGTTAATATGATGTAAACACCGCCTCAAAACTGATTGGCGGATCGGATAACCCCAAAATGAAATTCCGAGGAAGGGCTAAAGCTCGAAACGTCAGTAAAGTTAAGTCAACATTTTTTACGGTGTTACAAATTTCATTCTATTACCTATCGTTTCGATATCAAACACCGATGCAGCCTATACTAGTTTACTCGCTAGTTTCCATTTATATTACCTATCGTTTATATCAAACACCGATGCAGCCTATACTAGTTTACTCGCTAGTTTCCATGTATACACCTATTTCAAAAAACGTTGTCAGAAGGAGATCTGAATCTGCAATCTGAGACCGAAATGAATTGTGGGGTACGGCAGTTTTTTTCTCATTGCGTGCACTTTCTGGCTTCGGATATGGCGACGGTAAATATAAATCTGAAATTGTTAAGCACAAAATACAAAAAACAAGGCCAGGCCTGGTTTTTGCAGTACACAATTTTCCTGAATTCATTTCGGTCTCAGATTGCAGATTGCAGATCTCCTTCTGACAACGTTTTTTGAAATAGGTGTACACCAAAATGAAAATGAAGTTAACAGTTTGCTAATCGCGATGCAACGGTTTTCGGTGTTAAATATCTCTACTGAAGTAAACACACTTTTTCTTCACATCAATAAAAAAAAAATAAACAAACAGTTACATTCAATAAATAAAACTCTAACGCAGTCTAAATAGGCCAATCACGTTAGTCTAAATTTAGACCAGCGAACACAGGCTTTACTGCTAGGTCTCCCTAGCAAAAACAATAAATAACTGAAAATAAAGGAGAATACGCGCGCTGGCGGTAGAAATGGAGTCTACACGAGAAGCGCGATTTCGCAGTGTTCCACTACAGACTACACAAGGGATGGAGAGTTTATTGGAGTAACTATAGAATACCCCGCCAAAAATAGTTTCTTTGAGTGACAACGTCCATCGCGTGAAAATAAAATTGCATGCGATAGAACTTAGTATGAATCAAAAACTGAAAAATATCTAGTGGCAGCGCGTCATCACGTCAGCTCGTGAAAAACGAGAATAAGACTGGAACTCTATGTCTAAATGAAATAAAAGTGTTGAAGTCAAACTCATTAGATATCTTGTGGCAGCGCGTCATCGCGTCAGGTCGTGAATGTCGAAAACGACGAGATAAAGAAATATGTTCGTTCCTGTGTTACATGACACGCTGACAGTAATTGTAGGTAATAAAAGTGGCGGGGTATTCTATAGTTGTATCTTTTTACAGCCTGACGAAGTCTAACAGTAACAGTCGAAACTTAGCGATGCAAACCTGCGATATACTTTCATGTGATCATGGTATACGATTTTTAAAAAAGCTTTTCTTGTCATGCGTTATTATACGTACCGCATGGTTGAATAAATCAGTTGTGTGTGTGTGTGATGGTCAATACTCAGTCAAGTGCGTGAATGAATGCTCCCACCTTGAGTGTGTCTTTAGGCCATTGTAGCGCTCCTTGCATAATAACCACACCCATGGGTGAATAAATCAGTTGTGTGTGATGATCAATACTCAGTCAAGTGCGTGAATCAATAGACTAGAATGTGGCTCTCACCTTGAGTCTGTCTTTAGGCCATTGTAGCGCTCCTTGCATAATAACGTCTAAAACCACACCCACTGAAAGCGTCTGGTCAGGATGTTGCTCCAGACGCGCACTAAAATACGCCAACACCTGGAAACACAGACAAGAAGGTAAATTGAAATTCACTGTGAAACCGTAACAGGAAAGAATATTAGAATATCAAAGGCACGCTAAAAAAAACACAATCTTTTGTATGTTATATTTGTTGTAATAAATTGATGATATTATTAACGCTATCGCCTTAATCTTGTTTGTAAACATTATTCCTTGGATGAATAATAATAATGATGATGATGATGATGATGATGATGATGATAATGATGATGATAATAATAATAATCATAAAGCTCAAACAACTAGTGTTTGTAAGTATTATTGCTTTCTTGATAAGTATTTTGAAGGGCTGTCCAGGGGCGTAGCGTCTATTACGCACATGCGTACTTGAGACGGGAAATGTTTTTTAATCGTTTCCCATATATTTTTATGTAGAACGCAAACACTTCATCCGTGAAATAAAATCTCTTTTTGAGCGTTTAATAGTTCTTATTTAGTGAATATTACTGACTATTTTGGACAAGTAAAGCTGTAATGAAGTATTGTCTCCTTTGTATTTGCCTTTTCTTAGACTGTTCTGGTTGAGTGATACTAAATAAGAACTATTTGTTAGTAACAATTTTGATTTTATTTCACGGATTATGTGTTTGCGCTCTATTCAAAAGTCAAAAATCCATATCCATGAGTACTTGTCAAAATGAACGCTACGCTACGTCCCTGCTGTCTGTTTACATTATTACATGTTATTATTTGACTTGGAATTATTTTTCCAAACTGACTCACATCACGAGAAAAATTATGAATGGACGGTTAACAAAAGGTTTTATTAGGACTTCGACGTTTTAATTCTTATTATTCAAACTGATTGAGTCTGATACTTGCTTGCCAGAGACTAATGACTGTATAAAGTACACCTAATTCAAAAAAGGTTGTCGGGGCGAACGGCAATTGGTGATTGCATGACCGAATGGAATTATGGGTAATATGAATTCCTTCTTATTCCTTTCCAAATTACCCAAACAATGCCTCCGCCGTTCAGCGAAACCTTCGAGACACCCATCTAAGGTCATCGCTGAACGGTGTTTGGGTAATTTAGAATGGAATAAGAAGAAATTGGTATTACCAATAGTCCCTTTCGGTTGTGCAATCACCAATCGCCGTTCGCCCCGTCAACCTTTTTTGAATTAGGTGTATTCATAATTATTGACCAAAAACATTCTTTATTATGCTAAGAGTCAACTGTAAAAAAAAATATTTTTGATGGTGAGACGAGATCACCAGCTAGAGGAAGCTGCTTTGGTGTTTCACTCCCATTTTCCCTCGCCTCAATCTCCTTCGTTCCTTTAACACAGGAAACCCAAGGCACAATGAGTGCAAGTTTTCCCAATCCCCACTCTTCCTTTTAAACACAGGAAGCCCAGAAACGTGCCTAGAAGTCTTAACACAATGCGACATCACCAGCTAGAGGAAGTTGCTTTGGTGTTTCCTTCCCTCACTCCCATTTTCCCTCGCCGCAATCTCCTTCGTTCCTTTAACACAGGAAACCCAAGACACAATGGTTGCAAGCTTTCCCAATCCCCACTCTTCCTTTTAACACAGGAAGCCCAGAAACTTGCCTAGAAGTCTTATATTTGATCAAATCAAAAGGTGTCCTTACTGTATCAATATTCTGTATTATATCTTGGAAGGTAGGGTGGCTCCTAAACTGAGCAAAGAGTTCCCGTCGATGCAGCAGTGTATAGACCAAGTTAGGGTTATGATGAAGTGTGTTTGTTACACACGAGTTAATGATTTCCAGAACCATTCGTATTACTTCTTCTAAGATAGCAAGATCAGCGACCTGACAAAAACATTAAACATTTGTCAATCAATCAATCAATAGATCTGTTTACCATCCTTGTTTGTTGTCCCATTCAGACCACGTATCATTCCCTTGGGAATTGTTCTTTTATGATGAACGTGTTATTCATTTACATGTGAATGAAACAATTCCCAAGGGTAGCATCACGTGATCTGAAATGGGACAACAAACAAGGAAGGAAAAGAGGTGAGTAATCAACCAGCCCAATACACTATCCTGCGTGGCCGGCTCTTGGTGATTGGAGAGGAGGAATTTTCCCAAAATCCCTCATCCCCAATCCCCGGCCACGCACGCTACCAATACACCAACTATTTTAAGTGCAATCATGCGTAACTTTGGTATAAAAGTATGAGAATATTAAATGTCTGTTATGTACTTACATAATCAGTGTCTTCGGCAGTCTCTTCTTTACTACCACTACTGCTGCTAGTAGGTGAACCATTTTGGGATGATTGCTTGATAAGCTCCATAACTTTGGCATGTTTTTTGGACAGCAATGCATACAAACTGTAGATATTAAATAATGCAAGATGAAAAACACATTGATTCATACATACTTCCATTTCTTTATAAGCTATACATTTGTGTGTTCTATTTTGAGTACTCGTATTTCCTAAGCTTGCAAGGTCTCAATTAATTTGGCCATTTTCGACCGGGGGTACTCCCATATATTTACTATACGGGGATGATCCGCTGAACAGGGTATGGTTTTTCGAGCTTTCTGTCATAAACAGGGTATGGGTTTTTGAGTTTTCTGTCATGAACAGGGTATATTTTTACCCCATTTCCCAATTTCCTTAGTTTTTTTGTCATATTCAGGTATATTAATTAGGTAATACGATGAGCAGCGCGGTCTTTCGTCTTTCGTGAAATTCAGCACGTTTTCGCGGCATAAACAGGGTCCTAAACTGTCATAAACAGGGTCCCATTTTTATCCCTTGTCATAAACAGGGTATACGAATTTTTTTTTTTTTTCTGTCATAGACAGGGTCACCGTTTTAGGATCCCAGCGGAACACCCCTACCCAAATCCTAGCGGAGTACCCCCCCCCCCCCCCCCCCCCCCGGGCGGTTTCGTCTTTCAGATTTTTAGAAATAGGCATAAAATCTCAAAGTCGAGTTCGCGTTTGCAAGCGTATTGCTCTTACGACATCAGTATTTTTAAAATAACGCTTGAATATCTATCAACTAGAGACAATGATTAGTTATAATCCCGATTTTTAAAGCAATCGAAGAAGTTTTTGCGCCAAAATTTGAAGTTCAAAAAAAATTGTTTTTACGTAAATAAATACCCCTGGGCCACCTTAATCACACTTGACATTTAAGAAAAAAATAACAAAACAAATGGATGAAACTACAATTTTGGTGTGTTTATACATGTACCTTACTATTCTTTGGGTCACATATGGGTGAAGAGCATGAAATTGGGACGACATGTTTGCCAGTGTTGCCAAGCAGTTAGTGTGAAGGTATTTATCCTAAAATATGACATAAAATTTAACATAAAATATTTAACGGCAAGGCAAGATAAAATAAATCTCTTTACTACTTACTCTCATTTTAGTCATATTGTATTGTATAGTCCGTAAAACAACAAGTACAAGAAGTCCTCCAAGGGTAATATTAGAAATGACTCTCTCTGTGTACCATGGGATGCTGAATACAGTCTGGAAAATATCAACAATATCTTTATATATTCATTCTTTCATACATTCATTCTCATTTTTATTCATTCATTCACTTGTTGCTTGCACGAATTGTAAAGCACTTGGGTATTGTCACTCAAGAAGTGTTGAGAAGCACAGTGCAAAAATAATTATTTCACTCGGACTGTCCTGCTAATCCTGTGTGCTTTCTAACTACACACAGCAAATTTTCTATTTGTTCATTAATATATATCATTAATTAGATCATAATGAGCTTTGCAATGCTTCTGGATCTATAGTATAGTTCTCAAGTTTGAAAATGGATTTCTACTTACTATTTCATGCACAGACTTGTTAAAAGTCTCATTTTGACTCAGAATAAGTAGAATAATCAAAGACATGTAGATATGATGGGCATTATGGTCTTCTGCACTATATAGTAATTTAAGAATTGGTAAAACCTGAAACATACAATAACATATGTGATCAATAAGAAATTCAGTATTACCTTGAATTTCATAATATTCCTTACAGTTCACCATGAGTGAAATAAAGATGATGACGATGATGATAGTGATGATGATGATAGTGATGATGATGATAGTGATGATGATGATAGTGATGGTGATGATAGTAATGATGATGGTTATGATGATAATGATAGAGGTGATTGTGATCTTGACAATAGTGATGATGATGATGACAGTGATGAAGATGATGGTAGTGGTGGTGGTGGTGGTGATGTTGATGATGATAATGAAGTGGTTCAGGAATAATATTCCTTATACAGTTCACGATGAGTGAAATAAAGATGATGGTGATAGTGATGGTGATAGTGATGATGATGATGGTTATGGTGATAATGATAGAGGTGATAGTGATCTTGACAATAGTGATGATGATGATGACAGTGATGAAGATGATGGTAGTGGTAGTGGTGGTGATGTTGATGATGATAATGAAGATGTTGAGGAATAATATTCCTTATACAGTTCACGATGAGTGAAATAAAGATGATGATGATAGTGATGATGATAGTGATGATGATGATGGTTATGGTGATAATGATAGAGGTGATAGTGATCTTGACAATAGTGATGACAATGATGAAGATGTTGGTGATGATAATTAAGATGTTGAGGAAGATGTTAGTGATGATGATGATTTCGATGGAGGAATTGATGATCATGATAAAGATGATGTCGTGATAGTTTTGATGATGCTGATGCTGATGATGGTGATAACAATCAATGATGATGATGATGATGATAATGAGGTTAATGGTGATGATTATGATGATGTTTAGTATGATGATCATAATGACAAAGATGATGAAAGTGAAGATAAATAAATAAAAATGGATGGTGATAACCACAATTGATGACAGCAATATTACGGTGCGACTACTGAAACCAGGGCCACCTAATAAAATTTCAAAATATATAACAGGATCCCATTTAAATCTGTACTTATGCAAATTTTGTTAAACACACAGATCATCCAATCAGAGAAGTTCACTTTAGAAATATTATACTCTGATTGGCTGATCTGTGTGTTTAGCACACATCAACACAATTTGCATAAGTACAGATTTAAATGGGAAAGTACAGATTTAAATGGGAACCTGTTATGTATATTTTTTGAGATCAAACAGAAATCTTGTACAAGGTTCTCACAAGCTAAGATGTCTCTTATTCAATTTTCATCTTTTTTATTCACATAGAATGGAAATGTTTAGCATTTTAAGCAACAAAATCAAACATTTGTAGAGATTCTATTGTTCAATATTCTCAATTGTGATTGGATATTTTAATGTGTTGCTGGCCCTGGTTTCAGTAGTCGCACTGTAATGTATTCAGTGATAATGATGACTAAACTCACAAGTTTGTCAACATCTTTTCTTGCAAATATAAAAGCTGATACATTGGGGTTCCTGTGTAGCAGTAGATAGAGGAGCAGCGTAGTTTGATCAAACTCAAGTCCACTGAAAACAAAAATAGAATAATAATAAATTATTATTATTATTATTATTATTATTATTATTATTATTATTATTATTATTATTATTATTATTATTATTATTATTATTATTATTATTATTATTTCTAGTGCATCCCAATAATTCTCAATGCCCTTACGAATTGATATAAAAAATACAAGTTGATATAAATATAGGAAGATATAAACGGATATTTACAAATAACTAATGCTCATACAGATGTACAAGTAATTAGTAATTAGTTAGTATAGAATCATATAAAGCCCCGATTAAACGGGCCCAACATGTTGGACCAACATTGTTGCGATACGGTTTGTTGAATACAAGAACAAAAGAAATGTTGGATGGTGTTTCATGCTTCATCATCCAACAGGGTGTTTAAACGGGTCCAACATGTTGGACCAACATTGTTGCGTGTTGTTGGCCAACAATGTTGCGTGCGTTTGTACGGGCCAAAGGATGTCAAAGGATATTTGAGTTGAATAAAAAGGTCTCCAGTTGATTTTTAAAACATTCTGTGCTGGCACACTGAAACCCTTCAATGAAAAACTCTACTAGTGATCCAGCTACTTTGCGAATGACTATCTAGATATGAATCATACCTGCATATAATAGAATAAAGGTCTTCCATGTTCAATAGAAATGATGCACTACTACCTTCTGTACCTACAATTAATAATCAATAAAAATATTATTTTATAAACAAAGTTATTTATTGTGGATATGGGATAAGTAGAAAATGTCTCACATGGGGGGGGGGGGCTAGTTACAGATAAGTCTTCCACCTTTTATGGCTTTTCCATAGCAAGGCTGAAGGGACAACCCCCCCCCCCCCCCCCCCCCTGATTTTAAATGTCCACACTTCTTATCAATGTCCAATGTCCACACTTCTAATCAATGTCCAAACTTTTTCTTTTTTCAACAAGTACCATAATTATAGTAATTGTTTGATAAGGAAAATATACCTTTTTTACTTGACTCATTATTAAAGGTAAATAACGCCTGTCGATAGGGGTTGACAACCCTTCTGTCCTGTGTACAATGATTGACAAGTACTAGCAACAATAGCAAACTCTGATTGGCTAATAATGACTGCGTTTGATGTGCCTCTTCTTCAGATGGTTGGCTGCCAAACCATGACCATAGACTTGCTGTAAAAAATCAATCAATCATTGTTTTACATCTAAATACAGTGAGCCATTACCAAATCTCCGTAATCAGTGGCTACTGTTTAAGTATTTGACACACTCACAATCACTACCCCTACAATTAATATTTTAGTGCACATACTTAATCTCAAATGTTGATTTTTGAGGAGAGAGGTAAGCCAGATAACCTAGGGGGGAACCCTTGTGACGTGAGAGAGAACAACACATCAAACAAACTCTATTCACTTGTCACCCAAGCTGGGAATCAAACCCAGGTCACAGTGGTGAAAGGCCAGCACTCTCACCGCAAGGCCACCCATAATCAAAAGATATTTAAAATGATGAAGATGATGGTGGTGAAAATTATGCTCAGTATCAGTAAACATTATGTTAATAATGGTTAAGATGATGGTAATGATAATCATTATGATAATAATGTTAAATAAATGTAGTTGTTTGTCATTCGATATAATTATAATAAATGAAAATATGCTTCAATGAGTGTAAAGGACACAATTCTTATTTGCAAAAACAACTGTCCTAGACTGGACAGTGCTCTACATGATCTAATACTGTTACGTTTACAAAAAATAGCACACAATGTACAATATGTGAAACAATGTATTAATGACATTTATTTAAGGTCCATCTTAGTAACTGAGTTACTAATTCATCAAAAAAAAAACATCCTGAGTTTACAACAAATAGCACACAATGTACATCATATGTGAAACAATGTAATACTATATAATGACATTATTTATGGTTCATCTAACTAAGTTACTTATTTATCAAGAATAACTTACAAAACCATCCTGAGTTGCTACTTCTTGTTAATCCTTCAGGTGCAGGTTGTTGTTGAGCAAAGTTTTGCAGCAATACTTCTACTAGTTGACTTGCTTTTTGTTTACTTTAAAATAACACAAAATGACAACAAGTATAAACTACATGTCACAAGTGATTGACAGCAATACAAAGATATTAACAAACTATTGTTTATTGTATCACAGTGTTGTTGCTTATTTTAACTAAAGCTAAAGATGTTTTGACTGCTTACTGCACTCTTCATTATTCAGTAGAATGACTGACTATGCAAATGTTTTTAGTTAATTTAGCAGTCTTTTGTACATACTGGGGAAAGATTACAAAAGACTGTTAAATTAGCTAAAAACATTAAGCAGAGGTCAAACGGCTATGATAGTTGATGATAGTTAAAGGCGTCTCAACTATCATCAACTATCCTGTATGCGCGGTCAAACGGCAAAAACTATCATTGACTATCATGTTCAAACTCTATGATAGTGCATGATAGTCCATGATAGTTGGTGGTCAAACGCACATGATAGTTGGAACTATCATCAACTCTCATGAACTATCATTGCCGTTTGACCAAGGCTTTAGCATTGCCTGACATTCTAATAAGATTGTAGTAAAGCCCCGTGCAAACGCATGCAACATTGTTGGCCAACATCACGCAACATTGTTGGGCCCAACATGTTGCGAGTGTTTGCACACCATGTTGCGTGTTGTTGCGTGTTGCTGCAACATGTTGGATGTTGTTGGATGTTGTTGGATGAAGTTTGAAACTGGTCAAACTTCAGAGCCAACAAGTCCCAACATTTCTTTTGTTTCGCGGTCATCGAAGCGTAGCCCAACAATGTTGCGTTCGTTTGCACAGCACATCCAACAATGTTGCGCTGGTGGCCCATCGTTGTAATAGGGAAATATCAGCAAAATCAAACTAATATGGAGTTTTTCCTTAATAAAATACAATAAAAAATTCAAAAAAATTTTAATACAAAAAAAAAATGAAAAAAAATTCAAAAGAAAAATATGTATCGCTTAGAAAAAGCAAATATAAACAAATAAAATAAAAGACATCAAAAAACGACTTGAAATTCAACAATGAGCAAGATAGTCACCCATTATTCAACATGGCGCCCCAACAAGCAGTGGTTTGTAGGGAGTTGTGGGTATTTGTGTCCCAGAGTCCTTTGTATTATCACCGGAGCGCCCAACATGTTGGGACTTGTTGCGAGCGTTTGCACGCACCCTCCAACATCGCGAAAAAATCACACAACAATGTTGGCCCAACAATGTTGGATGTTGTTGCGTGCGTTTGCACGGGCCTTAAGCAGTCAAAATGTTTAAAAAAACTTTAGTTGCAAATCAATGACAACCCCATAACACAATAATCAATCATGCTTGATTACTGACAATGTCTTCAATTTTAAACTATTGTTTTTTATACTGACGCACCTCATATTCATGTGAAAACATTATACGTTTATTGACATGTATTCAAAATGGAAGCAATATATTTATTCTGGTGTGTGCTGATGATTGTTTTTAACTCACCATCTCTTTGCCCTCATGGTTGCATGGTAGAAAATACTATTTGTGGATGCTGATATGTCAAACATTTGCACAGACAGCAATACTAGTAGAGTATTAATAGCCTCTATGTGAATTGTATAGGTTTCATCACTGTAAATAACAGTAGTTAGTACATTGTTTACAGCTTAAGTATTGTTTTTGGTGTTTACAACAGAACCTAAGACCATTTATTAAATAAAACCCAAACTTTCAATAAAAGGTTCCCATTTAAATCTGTACTTTCCCATTTAAATCTGTACTTATGCAAATTGTGTTGATGTGTGCTAAACACACTGATCAACCAATCAGAGTATATTATTTCTGAAGTGAACTTCTCTGATTGGTTGATCTGTGTGTTTAGCACACATCAACACAATTTGCATAAGTACAGATTTAAATGGGAAAGTACAGATTTAAATGGGAACCTGTTCAATGTATAAATGTATCTGAAATCAAGCAACCAATAAATAAATTGATTGAAATCCAATCAAAATGACAGCAAGTGAGTATTCCAGTAACAATGTAACATATACAATGAGTGGCCAATCTGTATCCAACATACAATGGCGAGTCAAAGACTAGCTGTTGTATATTGCATACAGATTGGACGCGAATATTGTCAAGTACTTAGTTAGTCCAACGTTAGTTCTTTCATAGTTTACTTAAATTGTCAAGATAAAAGTAAATCTGGTCGAGAAAATTCAAGTTAAAACTTATGACAATCAAGACAATTTTGTATATAAAATACAACCTTTGTCACAGACGTGATTTTTTTGTAAAATTCTCATTAGTTATTCATGAATTTCATAAGGTAATATACCTGTCTGTGGGAATAATCAGTAAGACGTCAAATAAACCAGACAATAATTCTTCAGTAACTCCAAGATCTGTCAAAACACACACAATATTAAATTGTTAGTTCTTTTTTTTTTAATTTAATATTTTTTTAATATTTTTTTACATCTTTTTATTATAATTTATTCTCTTTAGTGTATAATATTTTTCTAAGTTTTAAATAGTTTTCTATTATTTGTATTACAGTGCCTAGAACAACGATGAATAAGCACTTTATAAGTATTATTAACAGGTTCCCATTTAAATCTGTACTTTTCCATTTTAATCTGTACCTATGCAAATTGTGTTGATGTGTGCTAAACACACAGATCAACCAATCAGAGTATATTATTTCTGAAGTGAACTTCTCTGATTGGTTGATATGTGTGTTTAGCACACATCAACAAAATTTGCATAAGTACAGATTTAAATGGGAACCTGTTTATTATTATTATGTCAATCAAACACTATTTGTCTATCACCTGTACAAGAGAAAATCTCCTTCTCTGTTTCTTCATCAACGGTGTGTGATATCACCCCTCCAAAATGTAAAACCGTATCGCTTGGTGGCAATACTTCAACAAAATATTTACAAAAACTACGGATGAGCAAAAGAGCATTGTGCAATTCAGACACCAACTCAAAGCTGAAATACAAAGACATAAACATACCTTTAAAATAAAATATAGCAATTGTACAATATAATTCGCAAGTGAAAATGATGATAATGATAACAGTGGTGGTGACGATGACAGTTCTTGAATCATTGTAAAATGCTATTTTCTTTCGCAGTTTGATAATAACCTACCAGGCATTCCTCGCCGTAAGAACTAGTTCTATAAATGCTTTTGATTGGTCTAAAAAGCATCCAATCACATGCCTCTATAAAAATACAGGGAATTTAGCAGGAATTTAGCGGAAAATAATATTAATAATAAATAATAATATGCAAATTAGCATTCCCGCACTTTTCTGCACTATTTGCTAAAATTTCCGCACTCTCACAAGTTTTTTTCTGCACTTTTTCAGATGCCCTGTTATAATGGTGGCAATAATAGTGATGATGATAGTGATAATGGTGATAGCGATGGTGATGATGATGATGCTGATGATGTTGATGAAAATACTGATGAAGATAATGATTATACTGAAGACACAAATATAACAGCCACTAATTTGTGCCACATTGAAAAAAAGTTTTCTTGTTATTCTTTGAGCGCACAAGTGGGGTTCCTGTGGTATATTTGTTTGAATGCATACGGATGGGATTCCTGTGGCTTTTCCCAGTGATCTTACTTTTCACATTGTTCTGGATCATGAAGCTCTGATGCTCTCAGTAGAAATTCTTTCACCAGAAGAACAAAGTTCTGTGATTTCAGGTTATTGCTTGCTAACGTTCTACAGATTTGTTCAGTTGATTCTTCTAGCAGCCTTGCATCGGCACTATAAACAAATACAATTAAAAGAGTGATGACATACATTACAGTGCAACACACCTTACCGTGGCCACCTAATTAAAGTTGTGTACAAGTTAACCAATCATAAAGAGAGAATTTGACCTTAATATAAAAGACATGCCGAGTGTCAAATGGTAAACACTTTGAAATGTTCAAAGTGAAGACAAGAGTGAAGTTTATAAGTGTCTGAAAAATCTCCCAGGATGTTCAAATTTGAAAAGGTGTAGAAAAGAGAAACTTTTGAACGCTAAGCTAACTTGTACAAAACTTTAATTGAGTGTCCACGGTAAGGTGCGCAACGCTGTAATTAGTAAAAAAGTATTTTACATATCAGTAAGTTCAAAGTCTTGCATACTGTGCAAAGAATTAATAATGCATACTACTTGAAACTGCTTGAGCACTGTTGAGGTTTTCATGTAGGTGTGTTTTAACCTTGTATTATTTATATTAATATAATATTCAGACACTGGAAAAATTGGCATTTTATACAATAAAGTCAGTAATTGTTTAATTGTTTTATCAAACATTGTGTCTGCAACTTCATTAGTTTTACCTAACATCAAACTTCAACAATACGATTTAAAATGAAAAAAAAAATTGTCATATGAAAAAGAAGCGTTTTTCATTAGTTCTAGAGCAAAGATATGGTATGTTATGTGCTTACAAACTACACATGTTAATATGCCGAACATGAATAGCTTAGCATTAGCATTAACACGTCGCTTTGTAGGTAAACCAATAGGAATCGAATTGCACTTTACATAACAATAGTAAATAAACGCTTTTCAAACATCATGCATTCACATACGTTTGATATTACCAAGCAATAATTATCACTGTTTATATTAAAGCAATTTATTAGAGTAATATTTATAACTGTTTAATAAAGAGTTGTGTTACATTAATTCAATCAAACCAAACTTGGACATCAATTTAAAAATTGATTAATGAAAAGGTTTCGGCGCTAATAGCTTAAAGCTGTATGATAGATATCAATCTAAAGCAATAAAAGCAATATCATCAACAGATATTTGATTATACCATATGACTAAGGATTGGAGATTGAAGTTTTTAAGGGAAGGGGGTAAAATTAATGTAAGAAGTTGCATTCGTTTTTGTAGCGCTAACCTGTTATACGGAGCACTGAACGAGAAAGAAAGCAATTCTTCCCAAAATTCTTTGTCTTCTCCGACACATGTATGCCCTGTGAAACGCTGAAGCACGGGGTTGTGCTGTAGGTCACTTAGAGATGATGGCTTAGCTCCCATTTTGTCTATGAATGTGTTGCATCAGTTGTTGAATTCAGTAGCGTCACTTCGTCATTTTCCGCCATCTTGATTTTTGTTGTGCCACGACTATTTTAGAAGTTATCCGCTGGCTTATTGATTGAAGGCTCCAACTATAAATAAACTTTCTGATCATTATTTATGGGAGGGGAGGCTGGGGACTTATGATGATGATATGATGATGATGATGATGTTGGCAGAAAAAATGTTCATTAATTTGATAGTCATTTTTCAAGACTTTTTTCGTCTTTTCGTTTTTCCCCAATGGTCCTTAACAAAAATTTTCTCCTTAAAATAAATTGCCGGCTCACCACAGGAAACCCAATTACAGTTTTGCGGGTGTCAAACTAAACTCACTGCAGCAGCCACTGCAGCGAAAATCACGATCTTTTTGACTACTCTCGATTAACAATCTTTCTTTGAATTTTGAGTCAACATGTACAATCCAAAAGTTGAATGCAAGACAATAATCAACAACTTTTTCGGCTTTTTCTGTGAATGTGGTCTCGATTGTAAAAATCCGACTGTTTTCAGAAATTATGTCTGGGCGATGATGGCGCACCTCGACTCCATGTTGCCCTTTTTAACAACTTATTTTAACCACTTTGCTGAGCACGGAGATGGTCATACTTTTTACTGTATTTGAACAGCAACGTAAAGTTTATATATTCGAAGACAAATTAAAATTGTCTCCAATCGCTGATTTACTACGCGCAAAAATAAATTTTACACGTAAGCGAGTTTCACACCTTGTCAAAATACTACCCAGAATACTCTGAATACTACCTATAGGTACCCTCTTCGACACCGCACGAGTTTTCGAGTAAATCGCGTGCGAAAAGTCACAGGAATCCCATCCGCGCGCATTCAAACAAATACAACATAGGAAGCCCGCCCGCGCGCTCAAAAAATAACAAATATGACGCGCTAAAAATTGATTATGATGACAATATAATGATGACTTTATAACTTTAAAATTGATTTACCGTTAGAATTTGCACATGGTCTCAAAAATGCGATCTAAAACTACTTCAAACTACTAACGATTTCTGAAAAAAGTCGTAAAGCAAGATTATGTTCTGATAGTTAATGAACATTTTGAACTAGAATTTTGTGAATACAAGTGCGTTTTAGGGTGATTTTGAACGGTTCGAATTTTCACCCGTTTTGTAGTAGTATACATACATATATTTAGGAAAGGTGTGCAACAAGCGTTGAGCGCCGGCAGATTTCGTCGCTGAACACTTTCACACATGCAAAAAATAATATCTCCAAAACTACTATACCAATAAACAAGTGTTTCTTGTCAAATCATTTCAAATAAATTCTGTTTCGAAAGCCGTATGAGTTGTGTATATTTGTTTTCTTTACGCCGATAAATATTCATTTAAAGTTCATCAAGTTGTCGACAATTTTCAAAAACACCACACAGACGATTTTTTACAGAAAAAAGCGCGGAAAACCATTTTTTTGGGATGCCCTAAAAGATACAAAAGTTGCTCGATATTTGTCATGAATATTTCTTAAGTTATTTGTTTCATCTTAATTGTTATAGCTTTATTTATAGTCTCTTAGTATTCATAAGTAGTTTTGTCCAGTTCATTAGGAACTTTTGCATTAGTATATTTAGTATTGTCCGATTATGTAATCTCATGTTTATAACTCGTGAAAATGTGACATAATTATGCGCCGTTGACGTATAAATACGCCCTACGCCGTTCAACAAAGCGTGTGTTCAGAGAAGAGAAGTGTTCCCATCGTTGAGAAGAGTTTAAAAGCGTAGCAAACAAGAAACTTTAGGAGCAGACCCGTTCAGAGTCCCTAAATGTTGTCGATAGAAGAGGAGCAGACACACTCAGAGTCCCTCGAAACAGCAAAGATTATTGAAACAGCAAAGATTATTGAAACAGCAAAGATTATTGAAACAGCAAAGATTATTGAAACAGCGAAGATTATTGAAACAGCAAAGATTGTTTAAACAGCAAAGATAACTTGAACAGAAAGGATTACTTAAACAGAAAAGATCACGTTAACAGTAAAGATCATTAAAACCGACTGAAGACTTCGCTGGAGAGAAGCGAAGGTTAACAAAAGCCCAAAACAACTCAACACTGTGCCCAACATCAAAAAGCACAAGAAACACGAGCGAACAGCGTTAAACAGCAAAACACGAACGAACAGCGTCAAACAACGGCAAACACCGAACTTAAGTATCTCATTTGTAAAATAAATACTTACTATTATCATTTACTATTCATTTACAATTATATTTACTATTTACTTATATACTATTTACCGTTCATAAGTATTATCATTTACTATTCATTTACTATTATATATATACTATTTACCGTTCATAAGTATTATCATTTACTATTCATTTACTATTATATTTACTATTATATATATACTATTTACCGTTCATAAGTATTATCATTTACTATTCATTTACTATTATATATATACTATTTACCGTTCATAAGTATTATCATTTACTATTCATTTACTATTATATGTACTATTTACTTACTATTTACCGTTCATAAGTTTAGTCTTTATATTAAATACCATTTGTTTAATTATACCTTGTACTTATTCTTTTGTGGGGAAGACTTAAGAGACTGGGGGGTCGAGGGGAGCCTGGGTCCGATCGTGTAATTCATAATTGAAACCATTTGGGATCAAAAACTTTGGGCTTATGAAGAAAACAAGATTCCAATAAGCAAGTTCCATCAAGTTTTCTTGTGCGAATGATAATCTGATGTAATATAACCACGGCATTTTGTGTTTATGCACGGTGCGTTATTTTATGTTTGTTTGAGCTTGGTTTTCTGTGTTTTTGTTAATGTATTTTTAAAGTGCACTGAGATTAGCGTTTTTAATAATGCGCAATATAGACAAGAAATAGCGTTCTGGATGACTGTATGTATAGTGCGAGGGATGAAAGAACCTTCTAGATCGTCATTGATGTTTAAAAGCAGCATCTACTCGTGAGTTTTTTGCATGACAATTACATTGCTCGTGAAGACGTCCAGCAGATTAACAAATTTCCGATAGTTTAGCGTGGTATATTATCTCTGATTTACCACGATATGACGTCAACAATATAAACAGGACAAGTCCCTTGAACTATTTTCTGCGTCATGTGTCTTACTATAGTCTTTAGCTGGTACAGGAATGAAACGTTTAGCAAACCATTTTCTTTTTGTGTGGTGTTGTTCTTTTAGTTTCCGAATAATGCGTCTTGTGTCTCAGGAGTCAAGACTTGGTAGAAGAACAAAATGGCCGTATTTATTTTGGACGACGAAATCTCCATCCGCGACGCAATTTAGTTATTAGTTATTATACCTATTTGTTTCACGGGTATCTTATTTGCACTCTATTTAGCAGAGAATATCATATTTATTCTTCTTTTAGGCTTGTAAACAATACAGAAGCAATAGGCGTGACGTCACTGCTAGAATTTAAAGCATTCGGTACGCCCTTTATGGTATATAATGTGTTATTTAAGTGTAGTGATGTGGCCATGAAATCCCTGCTTTTTAATAATTTAATTAATAATTTAATGATTTGTGCGAATGATAATCTGATGTAATATAACCACGGCATTTTGTGTTTATGCACGGTGCGTTATTTTATATTTCTTTCAAATTGGTTTTCTGTGTTTTTAAAAATTATAGTAAGTTAATTAGATCGGTTCTCATTTGCCCGTGTCGATGAAACACTGTTGAAAGTAATACTATTTATACACCTTTAATCCATTGTGTTATTATTTCGTTATTTCAAAAGCACCTTTAATGTACTTTGACTAGTACATTTAATTTGTTTCACGGATTAGAGCTGTTTAGGCCTCGTCTACATGAATCCGATCCGGCTGAAACCGCATAGAAATATTTGCGTCCACACGAATCCGCGTATCCGGAGGATTCAAGTAAAAGTATGCGGTTTCAGTGACCGGATTCAATGGATTCGTGTGGACGATAGGCCGATTCGCATCAAAAAGTATGCGGTTTCAAAAGTATCCGGATCCGTGTAGACGGGATCTTAGTAAGTGTATTAGTTAAAGAGTGTCAATAAACAACAAAAGAGCATGATGGAATTAAGGTGTATTAAAGAGCAATGCACTCATGCAAGAGAGTTTCACAGTTCTATTTGAATATCACACTTTTTACTAACTTTATTTCACAGGTTAATGAGAACAACTCTAGATCTATTATACTATAAATTTAACATGTTATTTACATTTTTATATTAAAATAAATATTTTTTACTTCTTTTTTTCTTGTAAACACTTCACTTCTAATTCTAGCTATGCTTTTAGTGAGTTCGTATGGAACCATGTGAAACGGAATTTGCTAATTGTCAAATAAACACTTTAGTGGATATGAAACAAACACGAACATTTAAAGAAATTATCGAACAGTTCTTTTTGAACTTGGGTGTCCAATACAATTAATAAACAATAAGGCTAGGAAACTAGCGAGCAAATTAAACTAGTTTATAATCCATAAGAAATAACAACCGCTGAGAAGGTTATTGTTTTGTTACCCTTCGTTGGAGATTAAAATATTGAACATAAAATATGAAATATCTTACTACCAATGAAAAATTGAAATAAAATATATTCTAAAAGTGTCCGCAAATAAAAATATATGTGCTGACTGTTTTCATGCAATCAAACTATTTTCTGCGTCATGTGTCTTACTATAGTCTTTATCTGGTACAGGAATGAAACGTTTAGCAAACCATTTTCTTTTTGTGTGGTGTTGTTCTTTTAGTTTCCGAATAATGCGTCTTGTGTCTCGAGTCAGGACTTGGTAGAAGAACAAAATGGCCGTATTTATTTTGGACGACGAAACCTCCATCCGCGACGCAATTTAGTTATTAGTTATTATACCTATTTGTTTCACGGGTATCTTATTTGCACTCTATTTAGCAGAGAATATCATATTTATTCTTCTTTTAGGCTTGTAAACAATACAGAAGCAATAGGCGTGACGTCACTGCTAGAATTTAAAGCATTCGGTACGCCCTTTATGGTATATAATGTGTTATTTAAGTGTAGTGATGTGGCCATGAAATCCCTGCTTTTTAATAATTTAACTTACTATAAATTTTAAAAACACAGAAAACCAATGTGAAAGAAATATAAAATAACGCACCGTGCATAAACACAAAATGCCGTGGTTATATTACATCAGATTATCATTCGCACAAATTATTAATTAGATCGGTTCTCATTTGCCCGTGTCGATGAAACACTGTTGAAAGTAATACTATTTATACACCTTTAATCCATTGTGTTATTATTTCGTTATTTCAAAAGCACCTTTAATGTACTTTGACTAGTACATTTAATTTGTTTCACGGATTAGAGCTGTTTAGGCCTCGTCTACACGAATCCGATCCGGCTGAAACCGCATAGAAATATGAAAACATTGAATCCGGTCACCGAAACCGCATACTTTTACTTGAATCCTCCGGATACGCGGATTTGTGTGGACGCAAATATTTCTATGCGGTTTCAGCCGGATCGGATTCGTGTAGACGAGGCCTCAGTGTATTAGTTAAAGAGTGTCAATAAACAACAAAAGAGCATGATGGAATTAAGGTATATTAAAGAGCAATGCACTCATGCAAGAGAGTTTCACAGTTCTATTTGAATATCACACTTTTTACTAACTTTATTTCACAGGTTAATGAGAACAACTCTAGATCTATTATACTATAAATTTAACATGTTATTTACATTTTTATATTAAAATAAATATTTTTTGCTTCTTTTTTTTCTTGTAAACACTTCACTTCTAATTCGAGTTCGTATGGAACCATGTGAAACGGAATTTGCTAATTGTCAAATAAACACTTTAGTGGATATGAAACAAACACGAACATTTAAAGAAATATTTTTTGAACAGTTCTTTTTGAACTTGGGTGTCCACTACAATTAATAAACAATAAGGCTAGGAAACTAGCGAGCAAATTAAACTAGTTTATAATCCATAAGAAATAACAACCGCTGAGAAGGTTATTGTTTTGTTACCCTTCGTTGGAGATTAAAATATTGAACATAAAATATGAAATATCTTACTACCAATGAAAAATTGAAATAAAATATATTCTAAAAGTGTCCGCAAATAAAAATATATGTGCTGACTGTTTTCATGCAATCAAACTATTTTCTGCGTCATGTGTCTTACTATAGTCTTTATCTGGTACAGGAATGAAACGTTTAGCAAACCATTTTCTTTTTGTGTGGTGTTGTTCTTTTAGTTTCCGAATAATGCGTCTTGTGTCTCGAGTCAGGACTTGGTAGAAGAACAAAATGGCCGTATTTATTTTGGACGACGAAACCTCCATCCGCGACGCAATTTAATTATTAGTTATTATACCTATTTGTTTCACGGGTATCTTATTTGCACTCTATTTAGCAGAGAATATCATATTTATTCTTCTTTTAGGCTTGTAAACACTACAGAAGCAATATAACTTTGATACTTTTAAGAAAGGAGTATATCAGTCTTACTAAAGATTCGGACGTCATTTAGTCGTATTTCTCCACTCCAACGAAAGATTAAAGTTGGTAACGAAATAAAAACATACATTCTTACTGTGTTTACAATGTGTCCTTTTTAAAAGGTTCATCATGCAACCTTGCATGCTTGGGTAAAGCTCAAGGCGCCGCACTGTCGTGGTAAACACTGTGAGAGAAAACATTTTGGAGAAACATTCCCAGAGCAAATTAAAAGGTGATTTAACAATGACCACAACTTTACAAGCTTTGAAAATGGTGCTTGTTTTATACCAATGGGACATGGAAGTGATGAAGGCAAGAGAGAATGATGAAGCTATTTTTACCACCAAACAATGGACCAATATACCCTTTCTGAGTGAAAATAAAAGCATGCTAGAATTTAAAGCATTCGGTACGCCCTTTATGGTGTGTAATGTGTTATTTAAGTGTAGTGATGTGGCCATGAAATCCCTGCTTTTTAATACAGTTTTCATAGACTTCTTATAGACGTCCCCACCGCTACTATAGCTTGTAGGCTTTTATTTTCCGAATCTTTAGTAAGACTGATATACTCCTTTCTTAAAAGTATCAAAGTTAACCCAGTTTTATTAGTCTTCTATTGTTTAACTCAGTTTAAAGTACAAGGTCAGGTCCACACGAATCCGATCAGGCTGAAACCGCATAGGAATATTTGCGTCCACACGAACTCAGTGATCGTTCCCAGTTCGGATTCACCTGTACACACGTACGTACGAATCCACTACAACGATTTGAATTTGTAGCCCGAATGGGCATGCGCTAATCGGAGCTAGCGATATCTCATTTACCGTCATTATTTTATTATTATTATTTTGTTTCAACTACTTATCGCTGGCTAGCCTAACAGTATATTGTTCCACCAGGCACTAGTTCGCCCTGGACGAAGCAAACATCGTTTTGTTTGAGTCCTTGTTCGAAACGACTTTGTTTTGATCTGAAAAGGCTTAGCCAACCGGATAAAATTGACCTTGCGTCAAAAATATTCAACTGTTCAGTGATTTTCAAGATTGTTATTTTACTATTATTAAAAATAAGATCAATGATGTCAAAATAATGATTTAATGAGATCAATGAATCGCATCATCAGGATAAATACGACACAGTTTGCTAAGAAACTTCACTGGAGTTGTAGACTTTGACAAGAGTGACACACCTCTACCAAGATGTCTTACAAGCTTATTCTGTTGTGCCTTTTTGGACTGCTGGTTCTAGCTGCCGCTCTTCCTGTCAAGAAATCATCAGAACTTGCTCAGGCCTTTGATGAACAGACTGAAGACGAGCCACAAGAAGAAGCTGATCAAGAAGATGAGAAACAAGAAGACGAACAAGAAGATGATCAAGAAGAAACTGAACAAGAAGATGATCAACAAGTAGATGATCAAGAAGAAGCTGATCAAGAAGGTAACAAATAAAATGAAATAACTTTTCCCTGTGTTTTCTTTTATCGTTTTCCCGGCGAGTTGAGCTATTTAGTAGATTTATTACGGAGCGGCTAGTGCGCGTTCTCGAAATAGAGACTGCTGGTCAGCTAGCTTTAAGGTTTAATACAATTAGTTGTGAGAAATATTTGCAAAAAGGAAGAGAACGTTGCAACTTCTAACTGTTTTTTGGTGTTGAATTAACAGACGACAATGCGAATGAAGTTGCTGCCAGTGAAGGTGCCATGGTCGCAAACGGTATGTTGGAACAGTGAACAGTTTACATCACAACTTATTAAATAGACTGCGAGCAGTCCCTACTTTTCCCTCCGGATTCAGAAAATGTTTACTTCAATAAAACGAGCGAGCGGGGATTGGGGGCGAGTATGGGAGGAGCTACTTTTCCTCGGGAGAGCCTACGTAGCACGCAGTTCATGTAATGACGTAATATACGATATGTTCGGCGACCGAAACACAATCCCGAAGCAGTCCTTCAAAACAATTTCAGCGATATAAAGTTTGTTTTGTAGTACGTGACACGTAGGCACCTCACGAATGCCTTCGGGAACAACTTCGGGATTGTGTTTTAGTCGCCAAACATATCGTATATTACGTCATTACATGAACTGCGTGCTACGTAGGCTCTCGATCCCACTTTTCCTCTCCCATCGCTCCTCCCCCTTTTCTCCCCCAATCCCCGCTCGTCCGTGTTTTATTTAAATGCTCATTTTTCTCTCGTTTTCCTGGGAATCTGGAGGGAAAAGAAAGGACTGTTCGCAGTCTACTTACTAGATTATTGAATAATGATTAGCATTACCATATTACCATTGATTATAATAAGCAATGACGCTCGCCTTGTATCATCATCATTATTATTATTACTATTATCATTATCTTCACCAACACTATTATCCTTGTCTTCATATCATTGCTATTCATTATTATCATCACCATTGAATATTGGAATCGTCAACACTTATCGCAGCCATCACCATCCTTCAACCTCGTTCCCAGGGCCCTCTCCCTTCGCTTTTGGGTGGGGCCTGGGAACGAGGTTGCACTATCCTTGTCATCATTCATCAATATTACAATCATCATCACCACCATATTGTCATCAACACTATCATCATCATCATCATCATCATAGCCAACACCATCATTGTCAAGGGGAATGTCAAGTATTCAAACAGCTGCTATATATAGCTAAACTTCATCAGGCGATGATTGTTGTTTGTAAAAAAGCAACTTTGGCAACCTAAGAACAAAAATAGGCAGTCTATGACTGCATGTGGCTACTGTAAATAGTGACGACTAAGGTCTAGAAAACAAACATTTACGAAAACTGAACTGCAACTATATACCTTGAGCAAACCATAACTCAAAGCCAACGACTCAGATTTGGAACATTAAACTATTTAGAAACAAATAGCATTAGTGTTGTCTGGGCTTCCTGTGGGTTGCCTTAATTGTGTTGGGCTTCCTGTGTTTGGCAGTAGCCACAAAAATTGATTGCCAATAAGGGAGTATTCATGTTTTAGAATTAGTGGGTGAAGGCCGGGCCTAAACATGGACCTCCAGATTAACATCAGGAAACTGATGTCCCTCCTTATTTAATATGTAAATACTTGATCCCCCCCCCCCCCCCCCTATAAAATATGAATGCTCCCTAACGTTATTGTTTTTGTTTTACATATCTAGATCCTCGTCCCCACCGCCGATTCCACTGCCACAGAGTTTGCAGATACCTTTACTGGCGTGGAAGGCGCCATTTGGTTTGCTATTATTTTTGCCACCACGGTTAGAGACAAAAAGACAACATGGCCAAGCTGGACCGGAAAACGAACAAAACTTGCAACTAATATTTAAACTATCATAACTATAAAGTCATGTATACTGACACTGTTCTAATATAAAGCGCGCTTGTGTAAATTCTCTTTGGAGAAAGTACGTAGTGTTGAGAAGTAATTTGTAAGTAATGTTATAGAAATACTTAATGTAGAATCGATGTAGTATTGGAAATAAAAGCATTGAAAAGTCAATCAGTTTTGTGAGTTTTTCAGACATTGACATTTTTTTTTTATAGTCTGGAACTACTTCAACAGAGGCCCCCCAAACGAAATTAATGTTAAATACCTTTTTGTCCTCCTTCAGATGACTTCTAACGACCTGTTCTTGGGTGTTAGGGTTTTAGCCGATTATGGATTTATTTTTTATTAGGGGTTTTTCGAGCAGGGATATGGATATTATTGACCCAAACGTTTAAGGATTATCAGTGGATTATTTTTGCAACATTTAGGACCAACTGAGGATTTAGGATTACTCTTTTGTAATTTATTTTTGGTAAATCATTATTTACAATTTAGGATTGCCGATTATTTATGAACTTCAATCAGGATTATGGATTATTCAGATAAGGGGGGCTATATGTAAAAACAGAACATTACACAAATATTCATATCAAAATAAATGGTTTATTTCATTATCAATATTACACTATTTACAATGAATATATATCAAATGGGTATCGTGATAGATACACTATTTAACTATTTACAATATATATATCATTAATAACAGCCATAGAATCATCCATGATTATCGTCAAGACTTGTCATATCCCATCATGCACTGGTGTATCCATATAGTCAACATGCAAGTCATGCAACACTCCTCCAAGACCTCGAGGAATGCATTCTACTGGAAGATGTTGTTTCAGAGCTGAACGTGAAACGATGCGAATATTTTCTTTGTTTTTATCTTTCAGCAGTTGTGAACAAAGTCTCATGTCTGTTTGGACCCAAAATGGTGGAGATATGATGAAGGTTTTTCGAAGGCGCACTGGATACGCTGTCTGTAAAGTAAGAAAACACTACGTTAGACCTTTCTAGTTAACTGATTACATGGCGGATATCAGTTAAAAGTTAAGGTAAAAGAATATTACAAGGAATTTTTACGAACACTTCTCAAAGTCCTTTCAGTGCCCATATATAGTAACAGAGGTTGTGATTATATTACATGGCATGCCCTTCAGTGCCCGTATATTAATAGAGTCATTGTAAATGTGTACAAGGCGCCTCCGTTTTCCTGAAACGTTTTACTGGCATGGACCTCCAGTGCCCGTATTATAGAGGCCGTAGTGTATATAAATGATCTACGCACCTTCAATATGGTTATGATATCGACGCATAGATGGACATCACTTGTCATATATGTTGTGTTAGAGAAATCGTACAATAGAACCATACCATCGGTTTGGAACTGTGGACTGTAAACAACATGTCAATAAGTATCGTTGTCATCTTGTGTCCTGTTCACAATGTATTCTTACTGTAAACAACACGTCAATAAGTATCGTTGTCATCTTGTGTTCTGATCACAATGTATTCTTACCTTTTGAGTGCTTCTTCGAGCTGGAAGCCTATGTTATTCACGATCACTTTGTGGTTTTGTTCAGAGGAATTTCGTTGTGCTGTGAACACTGCAATGGCTGATCCTTCGGGGTCAGGTTTGTCCTAAATAAGGAGTTAACAAATTGATTTCATTCATTCATTCATTTATTGATCCATTAATACTTGTATTTGTTCATTCATCCATTCATTCAGATACTGATTTGTAAGTGATCTTCTATTTAATCTTTCATCCCGACAGAAACTGACGAATCTGTATACTTACAAGTATTGTAAATCTGCTGGACAATATTTCTGCTTTCAAAAGGTTTTTTGTCGGTTCCAAGCTATTATCAAAGTACACATTTCTCTTTACCTACAACGAAAAAGGTCATAGATTACAATAAGAAATGAATGTACAAAATAGATGTATATAAAGGAAACCAGAGTAGGGTTTGCGTTGCATTACAACTACAGTTGCTTTGGAAGTGTTCCAATATGATATCTACGTATTTTAACAAGACATTTATAATATTACGAGAAGCTGTTAGTTACCGTGTAGTTGTGGTGAAGAGCAACAGCGTCATCAACGTCAAAGTCTGTCGCCCTGAGAAACTTCATAAGATATGCAGTGCTGACTGGACTGAGATGACAGTTTTCACGCTGTTTGTTGATCTCAATCATGGCAGATTTCACCATCTGTTTCTGAAATATTAAAAAATCATCTCAGTCTAATGTTAAAAGTAAAGACAGCAATGTGGACATTTATTTATGCAGGCTTTTCTTCACACATTTATTTATTCGCATAATTCGTCCAAAGACCTGTCAATTTTCTACTTTTCCATATAACTTCAATCTTTTGTTTACTCGTTATTAGCATTGAATTACACTATCAACAACATGCATGCAGTGTCGTTCCTACCTCAATCTCTTCGTCAACGAGGTTAGTTGGGGTTAGTCTTTGTCTATCACGGCGTAACTCTTTTAGTATTACATCTGATGTCGACAAACTAAGACCAGACCCCTTGTTACTGTCATCATCTTGTGTGTTCACCAATGTATAATCTCCTCGACCGTCATCAGTGTTTAGCTTTTCTTGTGACTAAAAAAAAACAAGTTTATTAGATCCACAGTCAATACAACAAAACAAAAAATGCTATCTATATTTACCTGAGTTGGCTTGTTTGTTGTTTCATTGGAAGAAAGACTCTCCGTTCTTTACTGGCTCCATGTACCTTAGCAGTGCATGGAAAGTTAGACAGAACTGAGTTGCTTTTCCCTTTTTTCAAGGCAGGAACAAATAACAATTCTTTGTCTGCTTCTTCCTTTGCACTAAGCTGAGGAATGTCTTTATTTGGTACTGATGTGTTGGGGAGTTTATGGACTGAAAGAACTGATTCTTCAGCTACTGCATGTGACTGGAAGAGGGCCTGTCTTTACCTCAGCGTCTTTGCTGGGCTTCAGTGGGCCAGCTAACTCATAGGACTCGACTGGTTCCTCAGCTACTGTGACTGGCTAGAAGAGGGCCTGTCTTTACCTCAGCGCCCTTGCTGGGCTTCAGTGGGCCAACTAACTCATAGGATTCGACTGGTTCCTCAGCTACTGTGACTGGAAGAGGGCCTGTCTTTACCTCAGCGTCCTTGCTGGGCTTCAAGTGGGCCAACTAATTTACCAATTGACTGTGGGTTGGTCAGCAGCTTGGTGTCGTTTTGCTTCTCAGCTTGGGAGTGTGACTTACCAAGTGAATTAACGCTGTCCAGGCTTTCCTTTGAGCCTATCAATGCAAAACATTGTCTTAATTTAAGAGCTATAACATGTTTTGCAGTACAATCTATACAAAAAATAATCGAGTTGTTGAGGGATTAATTTCCAAACAATAATTTTGAATAAACAACTCTACACATATTTTACAAAAATAACTTCTATCAAATATTTACCATTGCTGAGGCTTCTTCTACGAGCTGTCAGTCGTTGCCTAGATGTAAATCGTAAGAGTTCCCGCTCGAAAGATTCGATGGAAATCTAAAAATTGTAAAATAGAACAACATATATTTCAGAAATGATGATAGTTTTAGGCCAGCGTATTACCGCCTGCTTGAATGTGAAATTTCACTTCCGGCGCACACGCGTCAGTTTTGGCGCCAATTTTTACTTAAGTGACTCGAGTGACTAAAACTTAGGTGATGTTTTTCCGTTCGTTTTTAAATTGAAACTTATAAATAACAAAAATAATGCATCTCGAACACCACAGGAAGACCGCTCGAGTAAATAGCTATCAAAATAAGCGTTAAGTTGCAGTACTCCTTTCGTAAATAACATGTAGTTCGAAATAATATTAAGAATTGTAATACTTATTTGATTTTATGTTTCTCTTATATTTTAGCAAATGGTGGTGGTTACCCCAGGCCTCATTAAATATACAAAAGTTCTCTGGAAATAATTATAGCAATTTTTTAAAGCTCAATATCTGTATTACTAATATTCTCACTAGAGTAGACGCACTAAATCCGTGAAACAAATATAACTAATTACTAGTAAATATAGTGTTGACGAGACAATAGATAACAAATGAGGAATTAGCATATTTTAGCACCAACTTTGTACTATTTATGCTTCACAGATTAAGTGCGTTTACTCTACCATTAACATTTTTACTACTTTACAAAAACAAGCTTGCTGTCAGCTTTGAAACAAAACTTTGACAAATTCCTGGGATGACGTCACCTCATTTGCATTTTCAGATTTTAAATGTTCATATCTCAAAAAGGAGAGGTCGACATCAAGAAATATTAAGTACACTTATTATACACCTCATGTACAACAGATTTGCAAAATATCATGAAGGGTGTCAGGTGCACTTTAACATTTTTCAAGGTGAGTGCTACTTTTTGCAACTGTAGTGAGAACACAGCAATTTGCAAAGCCACATTTTCAAGCAGTAAGACTGTATTTGCTGAGAAAATTGCAGTGTAACTGAGCACCTGAATTGTTTCCCTTTGTGTAAGTATATAATAGTATAAAAAAAATATTTCTGAACCAGAAGGAAAAAAGTCCAAAAACTGTTGCAATTCTCAATATGCAGTAACTTGCCAGCCTTAGTGCTCAAATCACATTGCAAAATATAACAATCGTCTTTTTCCTCAATTGTCCATTTAAAAGATACTGAATGATTTTGAATGATGATTGATGAACGATTTTGTGACTTATTTTGTATTTGCTTATAGCTATTGTGGGTTAGGGGAGGGGATAAGAGACGTAGGGAGAAGAGGGCAGGGGAGTGCATTAATATATCAGTTAATACAGTGTAAGTGTAAACGAACCACCCTTGGACCAGAAGAAAGTGGTTGGTTACAGGAGATAATCGTTTAACTCTTTGTTTGCCATATTTTTTTTCCGCCACGGTATCTCTAAAGATGTTTTAGGTATTGTTTTCCAAAAGTCAGCAGTCCAATGACTCTGGATGGTCGCTTAAGAGAGGAAAAACGTGGTCCTGGTCACTTACGCGAGAGATTTATTACAGAGTTTTGTAACAAAAAGGGAAATTGAAATAGTGGTCGCTTACTGGAGATGGTCGCTTACAAGAGTTGTCGTTCAGAGAGAGTACAATGTACTGCAATTTAATACAACAGGTTCCCATTTAAATCTGTACTTTCCCATTTAAATCTGTACTTATGCAAATTTTGTTCATGTGTGTTAAACACACAGTTCAACCAATCAGATAAGTTCACTTCAGAAATAATATGCTCCCATTGGTTGATCTGTGTGTTTAGCACACATCAACACAATTGGCATAAGTACAGTTTTAAATGCGAACCTGTTATACATATTTAACAAATACTCATTATCGGCATATTTATTCATCTTTTTATTAAATTTTATCATGATAATATTTCTTCTTTCTATAAATTCTGATAACGATCTCTTACGAACAGGAAATTGTATTGTGAAAAATATGTACATTCATTGCTGCATTATAGCTGGAATATAATTTTGGGTATAATAATGAAAAATCTGTAAATCTATCTTGTGTAATTTATATCACCCTTCTTTATCACTTCCCCAGTTGATTTCTTGGTTAAATTTTGAACACTATCAATTTTCATTTCATTTTGAGAAAGACAAAGTGTGAACGTTAAATCTCCATTATTTTTGGTTCAGCGGCTGAGAGAGCCTATTGCAAGCATTCCTTTATCCATTTTCCAGATTTTAACCTGATCTATGTTTGTTTTGTATGAGACTGCAATAAAGTACCTTTTAAGTCACTCTTTTTAGAGTTTTTGAATAAAACTAGGGACTATTTTGCAGACTGTCTAAAACCTAAAATTGTAGTTTTATT
This sequence comes from Metridium senile, assembly GCA_949775045.1. Classification (NCBI taxonomy): domain Eukaryota; kingdom Metazoa; phylum Cnidaria; class Anthozoa; order Actiniaria; family Metridiidae; genus Metridium; species Metridium senile. Next base: position 5,798,359 of record OX459099.1, on the reverse strand, counting down.
GAACAACATTTCAAGACAGTTTTGATAAGCCCATGAAATTATGAGACACAATTATTGTATTCATAGGCTTATATGTAAATCACTTCTAATGACAACATTAGTAATGAATTGCTTCCTTTTGTGTCAGTGTGATAGTAAAAATGCAAAAATTATTTGAACCAGATTGAATAAGGTACATCATTATTGTTAAAATCTATTCAGTAATCAAACAGTAACTTGCCAGCCTGAGTGCTGAAATCCCATTGCAAAATATAACTTTTCACAATCATCCTTTTCCTCAATCGTCCAATCAAAAGTCACTTGTTTATCATCAACGCTTATTGACACACGTAATTTCCCTGCAGGATTCAGTTGATTCACTTCAAATGTTATAGCTGTGCCACGCTTGAAAGGTGGCAGTCGTGTTGTCATACAAATACCATTGACGTAAACCAAGCCTTTAGAGTTGATGCTTACAGATCCTGGACACTGCAGGTTTTGCTTTGGATTACTGAAGTCAAACGACGATGTTGTCAATCCTATGCCGTCCCCATTGCTATCATCACCTGTCTCATCAATCTTGAACTGGAGAGCTGTAGCTACACGATAACTCATACTTTTGGATCTCAGTACTTTGGAGCTGTCTGGAAAGACTTTGGTTGCTGTTCTTCCTTTGTTACTTAGTTGGTAGATTGCAAGTTTGTTGAGGTTAATGCAATCTTCAGTGGACCATTCTGAAAAAAAAAAACATTGTAGCATTAGTAGAACATTTCTATAGAAAATGTTGTTACTTGAAGTCTGACTGGTTTCATACTTCAGCCATCAACATCCAACAGCTGACACCACCAAACATAGAGTGCAATTACAATCTTCAATATTATTTAATACTGTTAATGTCATAAGTGTTGTCCATGTAAAAAAGAGATTAACACTACAATAAGAGATACAGTCAGAGATAATACAGTTATATATTAGCATGTTAGACTGCGCAATATTAAGTAATAAATATTATTATTATTATTACAGACATGTTTTTTTATTTTTGCTTACAGCAGTGGAAATTGCAATTCTGTAACTGTATCAGTTTAATAAGAACAGACCAGATTCAGTTTAATAAGAATAGACCAGATTCAGTTTAATAAGAACAGACCAGATTCAGTTTAATAAGAACAGACCAGATTCAGTTTAATAAGAACAGACCAGATTCAGTTTAATAAGAACAGACCAGGTTCAGTTTAATAAGAACAGACCAGAATCATGTTATCTAGCACCTCTGTTATATTTGCACAGACTAAGCCCTAATTTGTTGTAAAAATATTCACAAATTCCAAGCCAAGCACAGAAAAATACTACCACTAAACAATAGGAAACATATTTAAATTTACTCTGAATGGAGATTATCAATTGTGTGCAAATGCACCTTTTGTCAAATAGTACAGCTGTGCCAGATAATAAGTAACAGGAGTATTATGAAATTTATATTCACAATTATATTATGAACAGGTTCCCATTTAAATCTGTACCTTTCCAGTTAAATCTGTACTTATGCAAATTTTGTTGATGTGTGCTAAACACACAGATCAACCAATCAGAGAAGTTCACTTCAGAAATAATATACTCTGATTGGTTGATCTGTGTGTTTAGCACACATCAACACAATTTGCATAAGTACAGATTTAAATGGGAAAGTACAGATGTAAATGGGAACCTGTTTATGCTAGTATAGAGCATTTAGAGCAAACTTGTTGTGTCACGTGACATTTGTTTTAGTGTTAATGTCTTTTTTTGTGGACAAATCACTGTATATTTTCATGAATATTATAATAGACCACTTTCATAAATACCATAATATGTACCGGAAAATGATTTTTCAAGTAAACAGATATTTCCATTTTTTAGCACTGTCATATGAAAGAACCACCTGAAATAGGCATGTTTGGAAGGTTTTGATGCTCAGACTAAAATACCAAAGAAGTAATGCTCAATGAAAAATGTAGAGATTTGTATGTAATTTTCTGCTGAGGCCTTTGATACCTCGTTTTGGTGTTTTTCTGATTTTTCAAACTCTTATAGCTTCCTTGCAAATTTAATCGTTTTTTTCTCAAACTTTCACAAGTTATTGTTATGTTGAATGTTTATCACATCATAGCTTTCTTTTTCTTAAAACATCAATTTTAAAAATTATGATAATTAGTGGCAGCCATGCATTTATTAAAGTCATCTATATTCTAATAAATCATACCATGAGGATCCAGTGTCGTCATTCCACTTCTTGGTATACTCCATGAGCTCCATCGACCATCTCTACCAAACCGCCCACACACACGGAATGTATATGACATGTGTGGCTCAAGATTTGTTGCAACATGTGACATTCCCTCTCCGGTGTAAACTGTATTGAACACTGCTCCATTCTGATCACTTTTATTGTCAGTGCAACAACTCTGAAGGATGTACTCTTGCACTCCGCTGTATTCTGTCACTGATTCACTGTCTGAAAATGTCTGAAATAAACAAACAAATATTATGAACTGCATTCTAATCAAATGATAATTATTCAATAAAGTTATGTTTGTGCGCAATGAATTACAATCTTACGGTAAAAAGCATTTGCACTTTCATTTGTTTGTTTATTTAATATTTGTTTGCTTGTTTGGTTGTTGTTCTGTGTGTTTGTTTTTGCTTGTTTTGTTAATTTGCTCACTTACAACTTACTGGTCACTTATCAGCATGCTTTGCATTTTTTTATATGTATAAGTGTTAATTATTCATTCGCAGTCAGTTGTATTATGAGAAAACAAAATAAAACAAAATGCTAAACGATGTTTAAAACCAAAATACCCACTCAGATTGTAAAAGATATAAAAATGCCTTAATATGTGATTTTCATGGTCCATGAAATTCAGTCTTTCACATGGGGCATACTGGTAAATGACCATGTGTCTTGAATGTATGTTTTTAATCAGTGCACATTGACATTGAAGTATTTTGATGGATAACACACAATTTAGCCATGGTTCACTTTTCCTGGAGCCATCGATTGTTAGAGAATCACAATGAGAGAACAGTTATTTATTGAATCAAACAAATGTTTGTAGGTTTATTGGTTTATTGGTTAGACTGCAAAACAATCCCTACTGTTATGTGATAACTGAAAAGCGGGAAGTGAGGCAAGAGGGGAGAGACATATCTAATCCTCTCCTCATTCTCTCATGGCAAGAATTTTACTTGATCAAACTTCCTCGGTGTTTTCGGTTAATAGTAGGGACTGTTTTGCAGTCTATTTATTTGTGAGTAAAATAAACAAATACTTATCAACTTGATAACTAAGAACAATATGACTAAATTGAAAAAAAAAAAAGTCTTACATCATCCCATTCTACGAGAATTCCTCCAGGTTGCTCTGCCATGCCAACAATCTGCAGAGATCCAGTCATTGATATTTCACCAATGTGATTAACACAATCAATGACTTGTTGAAAACTTTCCTCAAATGTCACTGATAATGTTTGGGATATACATGGCATATTAGGATACCTTAAAAAAAGAGAAATGCTTGACGTTAGTCAGAATAAAAATTATTTCTAATGTAAGCACAGTTGTGTGCTAAGATATTTATTGTAGGAGTAGTGAGTGTGAATGGGCTGAATACTAAAACATTTGCCACTGGCTATGGAGATTCAATAATGACTCCCTGTATTTCAACGTAAAACAATGATGATTGATTTATTCTAGTCAGTGTGCATTCTTTAATGAGAATATTGATACCTATTTTCTTGAATATCTAGTTCTTTGAGAGTATTTTCAGCCTCTTTTACGACATCAGAATCTTCTTTTTCTAAGAAATCATTACCTGAAAACAATAAAAAATGTATCAAGAACTGTTCTGTGACATTAACTGAAAATTGCTAAGATGGGATAATTAAACAGACATTCAGATCACCAGATGATGATGATGATGATGATGATGATGACAGTGATGGCTATTGCCCATAATAATAATAATAATAATAATAATAATAATAATAATAATAATAATAATAATAATAATAATAATAATAATAATAATAATAATAATAATGATAATGATAATGATAATGATAATGATAATGATAATAATAATAATAATAATAATAATAATAATAATAATAATAATAATACTAAATACCCTGATTACCATGTTACTCAAGTCAACTTAGTCTTTGATTTCCTATCAGGGTATCATAAAGATCTAGTAAATAAGCTTAATAATGTAGGAATACCGGACAGCATGAATGTTATTAGGAAATGTCAGAAATGAATAATAGGACAGAACTGTGAAATTGTTAAAGCACTTTACAAGCATAAATGATCAGATGTCAGTCTATTTAAAATTACTAGGGAATTGCTTAGAATTCATTCCGCAGTTTCACTAAGAGATACACTTGTAAACAAGTCAAAGTTAAAATAAACGAAATAATAATAATAATAATAATAATAATAATAATAATAATAATAATAATAATAATAATAATAACAATAAAGATGATAAAATTGATGATGGTGATGAAATTGATGATTGAGACTATGGTGATGATGCGCTGCTAATAATATTATGGTAATAATGATGGTTATGTTAAAATATATTAATGATTGTGGGTGCTAAATAACAGAGTGAAAAAGATAGCATTGATACCTAATTATAATCATGAAAATAATTCATGATATTGATGATAACAACAAAGATACTCTAGGTTATAATAATGATATCAATTGTAGCAATAAAAATAATGACAAAATCACAATCATGACAACATTGATCATAAAAGTGGTTTCTAATTAGCATTGTTTACCTTGTTGGTTTAACTTTTCCACTGTTGCTAGTTCTCCATTGATTTTCTCTTCAAGATTATTCAAAGGTTCCAAGTCTTTGTGAGAAACATCATTTATCGTAGCAAGGATATCCTTCTTCCTTGAAGCAAGATTCTTGAGAATGTCTTGCTCAATCTTAGAGAAGCTGTCCTCTACTTCTTTCTTTGCTTTTTCTATGCTGTATGTTACCCCTTGCTTTGTAGAGCTAACATCCACTAGCTCTGAGCTACATATTTATCATAAACAAATATATAATTGCCATCATATTCATTATCATCTTAGATAACGTACAGGGACCCAGGGACCGCGGAGCATATTGAAAAGTGGGGGGCTGGCAATATAAAATTAAGCATATTGAAAAGAGGAAAAAAAAGTTTTTATTTTAATTCCTATTTTTTTTGTCATAAAAAGTGTGTGTGTGTGTGTGTCCGGCTCCACGGTGCCTGGACAATAATAGTTATTCATTTCTAGTGCATGCCAATAATTAATTCTCTATACCCTTACAAATTGATAAATGATAGAATTTATATATTTTTTTATTTCCCTATTTACTAATTTTTATAATATGTGACAATTAACAGGTAAAACTTGAAAGCAAAAAATAATAATAATTATATAATTACCTCAGATAAGCTTTGTAGTTTTCAAGTTTATGTAAAGATACTTTGATGGATTGTCTGACGCTTGCTACCTCTTCGTCCGACATCGCATTATAATGTAACTATTAACCTGTGAAATTGATTAATTGAGCAATTTGTCTGTCAATCAAAATAACAAAAATGAATGACATCTACCGACATTTTGACATCTTAAAATACTAAAACTAAAATGGAATTGGGGGAGGAGCGTTTATTGTTTTTTCAAAAATTGAGAAATATCTTAGTCACTATAAAGTAACCTTATCAAATAAAAAATCGTCAGATGAATCCATGGAATTTTCAAGGGATGTGATCATCCATCATGTCAATATTGAATCGTACTGAAATTATCTGTAATTTGTTTGTTCGGTGGGCAGTCGCTTCCTTTTAAATCGGAGATTTAGAGTTTAACTTAGCTAACGACGAACAATACTATATTTACAGTAAATCTTTTTTCAATTAATCTGCTATCGAGGAGAGTTGATTTTCCAGGTAGTTGTTATCAAATTTCTCGCTTGTAATAATAACACAACAACTTGTATTTGGGGCTTTCTGACAATTATCGGACAACCTTGCTCAAAGGGATGGATAAATCTCGTAAATTCTTGGCTAAAATATATAACACGTAGAAACGAGCTACGTAAGATAAATAAACTATTATATCACTTACCTATTAAAGTGAAGAGATCTGTATTAAATGAATATACACCCACTGAACTAAAACAAGAAATAACATGCAAGACAGAAACAGTTTCAAGGTGCAAAGAACGCTTTCAGTTTGCTGTTCAGCGGTTTTCAGTTTGTACTGCCTGCGGTACATCATACCAGCGGAAACCCAAACAAGAGCAGTTCATATTGACAAAATGGCGGGTTGAGAGTTTTTTTTTGTGTGGTGTAATTGCTAACTATATTTCTTGCTTCTAAAATGGGAACTTAACTTTAAAACATGGAGTCTGATGGCTTCTAAGTTAAGGCTCAATGTAGTCTGCTCTTCAAGGGACAAACGATTCTTGGTAAGAAGATTTTTGTTGTTTTTCAACTGCAGAAATTGTTTAATTTTTATTAGAAACATTTTATTTTGTCATTTTCAAGGTTCTGGCTGAAGAAGAATGGCACCTTGAAGATGTGAAAGAATGTATAGAGCTTGTTTTTCATAAACTGTATCCCTCAGAAAAGGCATTAAAAGTGTGTAAGCTTCAAAATGAGTTTCATTTCGACCTGCCGCTAGACTACATTGTCAAAGAAACTGTGACTGATGCTGGACTTGTGTTTGCTGTAGAGGATGAACAACATTCATCAAATAGGTAGCCACCATAACTTTATGAATATGTGTTAAGGTTGCTTCTGGTAGAAATCATATTTACAACCATAAATATAAGGCTTTAATATCAGGGCTTTCTGTGAGGTTCACTCACTACCACTACATTCCATAGAGTAGATTTCGTATGACTGTGAAACGTTCAGTGCCGTGTATGTGCCTTGCTGCGACCGTTGTGATTCCTAGAAATTTGGCATGCTCCTTGCCGTGTATTGACCGCGTTTGTGCCTTGAGCTTTTTTGAAATCTGCTCTATTTACAATACACAACTCTGCTCAACTCTTTATTTTTGAGGAGAAAACCCGAATATCCTGGAGAAAAGCCCTTGTGGCATAAGAGAAAACAAAACATCACTTGTCGCCCAAGGCGGGAATCGAACCTAGGTTACAGTGGTAAAAGGCCAGCACTCTCACCACTAGACAGTCCTGCCAACCATCACTCCCTGCTATGATATGGGTGACCTAGCGGTGAGAGCGCTGTCCTCTCACCGCTGTCCAGGCTCAAATCCCGGCTCGGGCATGGATTATATGTGAGTTGAGTTTGTTTGATGTGTTCTTCTCTCCTAGCTATGCCACAAGGGTTTTTCTCTAGGTTATCAAGTTTTCCTCCCTCAGCAAAATTGAAGTGGGAGCCGAGTTGTATGCAAAATATTGAGGTAGTGAGTGTGAGTGAGTCTCCCTGATTAGTAGGGCACACTGTGTCCAGCTAGAAGATTGGGACATTAAAAGAAAAAGTTATTTGATGTTCGCTGGCTCCTTCTCCAAGTACCAGACACAGTCTACGTACCGGTAATTCAAAAGAAACAACAAAAGACTACAAAAAGAAACTTTAAACAAAGAATGAAGCTAACAAAGTATAATAATATGTTTCCAGTAGATGCAGAAGGGCCCAGTTTGCTCACTCACTACCACTATACAAAATGTATATTAACAACATACAACACTTGACATGCATGTTGATTTTTGATGAGGGAGGACAACCAGAGAACCATAAAACCCTCATAACAGGGAAGAGAACAACACATGTGACAACAGCTGTATGTCGATGGTGATGTCAGATTGTGATGATGATGATATGATGTCAGTTTGTGGTTATAATGATAGAGCGCAAACACTTAATCCGTGAAATAAAATATATTTTTTACTGTCAAATAGTTCTTATTTAGTGACTATTAGTGACTATTTTAGACAAGTAAAGCTGTAATGAAGTATTGTCTCCTTTGTATTTGCCTTTCTTAGACTGTTCCGGTTCAATGAGTGATAGCCACTAAATAAGAACTATTTGTTAGTAACAATTTTGATTTTATTTCACAGATTAAGTGTTTGCGCTCTATATGATTATGATGAAGTTGATGCTGGTAAAGGAGATGATGATGATGAGGGTAGTGCTAATAGGCAGTGATGAAGTTGTGATGGTGATGATTGTTGTGATGACTATGATAAAGATGGTTATCACTTTATTCTTCACCCTTTATATTGACTAGGGCTAACATTTTTTACGCTGTTTCAAATTTCATGATATTACCTATCGTTTATATCAAACACCAACGCAGCATATACGTTTATTTTCATATATTACAGAAACCAACCATCTCTCCTACCTGAAGTCTTACAACATTCTCCAAAAGACACCAAGAAGCTAAAAAGAAAGAAAAAAGGAAAAAGTCCCAAGAAGTCTGTCAAAAGAAAGACGTCAACTAGCAGTGATGGAGATTGTATGTCAAGTAATGCTGTCACCTCTACCACTGAACCACCTCTGTCTTCTGCTGAAGGTAGTTGAAAATAGCTCTATTGTTTTGACGCTTTTATTTTACACTCACATAACTATGCAAATTTCATACAATCTTTTCCACTCTTCTGATGATGTCGGTGCCCGACGAAAGCTAAAGATTTAAATAAAAAACAGTAGTGTATGGCCTTTAATAATAAATCAACTCTTATAATTACACACAATGCTACTGAAGGACAACTTAAATCTTCTTCAACATAGTTGAAAATACATTGTTGTTGTTATGCTTCTTTTTTTACAAATATGAATTATTATATTTACAAGCTGATTAGATAATTTTGAATCCATTTCTTCATGCCAATGCAAGAATAATCCATGTAAAAGTTGGTAGTACACTCTAAATACATGTTTTCTATTGTTCATTATCAAATACAGTGGTACCTCTATTAAGCGGTCACCCATTAAGTGGTCACCCTCTATTAGGCGGCCACAATAAAAAGTCCCAAATCTATTCCTATACCCATTTTAACCAACCTCTATTAAGAGGCCACTTTGGAAAGTCCCACCGGTGACCACTTACTGTGCGACTTGCCGTACCTTAGTCACTTACAAAAACCTTTGATGAATTTTTAACATTATTTTGACATTTTTCCATCTCAATGAGCCAATCAGGTACAAGTTTATATGGACAAGTGCTTAGTATCCGCCTGTCGATATCAGCTTGTACCTGATTGGTCCATTGAGATGAAAAAAATGTCAAAATAATGTCAACAAGGCTATATTGCTTTAAAAGCAATGATGTTTCGGGCCTCTACAGCTGCCGTACAGTGTTGCCTCTGTGTTTTTTTGTTTTTGTTTTTATAGTGTTGATTAAATAAAACAAAACAGATGATTTTACAGAGGTTTAGAATTTTGAAAGTGTAGAATGTCTCACTCATAGCTGTTATTTTTGATGAACTTAGAAAACAGAGTATTTCTGTCGTGAATAAATTTTGGATTACGAGGCAAGCCTCGTGCGAAGATTTATTACGAAACCGAAGGTTCATACTCGTTGTGTAATTGGCTAATGCTACTCACGAGGAATCTGATTTGCTGAACTATAAGACGATTGACAGAAGAGGCGGAAAATTATGGGTCCGCAAACTGATTCTAGTACCATTTCGGCCTGAGGGCCGAAACAAAAATTCATCAAACGTTTTTGTAACTGACTATGGTACGACAAGTTGCACAGTAATAGAGGAACCACTGTAGTATAAACTGAATATCCAATTGACAACCACTCTATAATACATGTACATGAAAATATACAGAATATAAAGGTTGAGGATGGACAACCAGTGAGTTGTACTGTTTTATTATTAACCATATACATTTTGGGTTGTATAGATTGTAATCTGATGCCACAGGTTATTGAACGTGACCCTTGTGAAGATAGTGATGTAGATATTGAGGTAAAAAATGTTGACATTCTATATATGGAATATTATTATGTTTATATTCCCCTAAAGGATTAGTAGATTGATGGATTGAATTGAGGATTGATTGATTGATCGATTGATGGTTTGATTGATTGGATTGAGGATTGATTGATGGATTGATCAATAGTTTGATTGATTGAATTAGGGATTGATTGAATTGATTTCTTGGTAGATGGATGGATTGATTGATAATGGGAAATTCTCAGAGTTATACACAAAATCTACAATCATGTTCAAAATTGTTGGGACATTTTTATAACCGTTTTTTTTTGTTTGAGTTTTAACAAATATACAAAACGTATCAATTTGATTTGCAAACCCCCTCTCCCCCTTGTGCAAATGTTGATCGGTCTTATAAATGACAACCCTTTTACATTACCAAAACCCAACATTGATACAGGGGAAAGGGGGAAACAGAAAAATGATGTTGAAAAATATTTCTTGTAAAAAACAGATAATGTCCCAAGGTATTTTACACATGATTGCAGCTTGATAAGAGTCTAATGTTTGATACTGTTTCTAACATCAAACTCATAAATTCTTGTTTCAGACATTAGAAGACTGATGTGGAAGTTGACTCAATTGTAATTATGGATCAAATTTGATCACTATTTTGAAACTAATAAATTGAACATTGTGTTCAAACTTGTGTTCAAACTTGTTCTCACTGGAAAAGAAAACGGTGGAGAATTATTGGTAGTTTATTAAAATCCTTAAATGAAAAATTATATACTTGCTGGATATATATATTGATCAAATAAAATCATTATTACTCTTATTATTAACCTATAATTCATATTTCAAACTTATCTCAAATAACTTCCTCTAAATTGCAAAAAAATGCTTCTTCCTGCCTGGACCGTTTTGTGTTTGAAGATATAAATGCCTTTCATTGATGTAATGTGAGATATCTTTTGCATGTAAAACTGCTTTTAAAATTTTACAAAGTATTTTTTTAAACACGGAATTATCACATTATACACTAATAAACACACAAATATAATTTTTTTAATATATAAGATAATAGAAAGTGGGCGCTTTGTTTTGGATCAACATTGCATTATATATTATGTATGAGCTCCCATTGTGCATTGCGAGGGTCATTGTTGTTGTTTGAAACACGCCTTTCCGCGATTTGCATTTCGCGCTATCGTTGATAGCAATCAAAAGGCCAAGAATTACAAACAAACAAGTCGTGACTTTAGCTCGTGTTGAGTTGTTCTCTCCAGTCTCATAAAAAGGGTCTTTTTTGCCTTAGTCGTTCAGTAGTTTAGTTTTGAATGTGAAGTTTTTGTGGGGATTTTTGCAAGGATTCAACCGAACGGCTAGCGTGGACTGGAGTAAAACCACGAGGAGTTATAATCAAAGAGAAATACTAGTATTGAATTCGTGGCCTTTCATTACTAGTCAAAATACATGTCTTTAAAGACGGAAGTTACAATATGAGAGTCGTTGATGGCGTGGTCAAGGTTTTTTTACTGTATCTAACAACAACAACTACAAATGGTGATTACACGTACTCGCTTGCTTCCGACAGCATCAAAAACTACTGTCCGTACTTCAAAAACCGTGGACCTTCAAAACAAGACGACTTAAAAAACTGTACATGGTTTAAAGAGAATTCGTGTTGTGTGAATTCAGAAGTGGAGTATGTGTTCCGTACTTTGACACCTATCCCTGGAGCAAGTCAGGACTGTATTGGCTATCTAAACTATTTATACTGCTACATCTGTGCCCCGGACCAAAACACGTTCTTCAAGCGATCAACATTATACGTATGTGAAGAATTTTGCGATCAAATTTACGACTCGTGTAGAAAAGCCGTTCTAAAAGGCTTCCAAATTCAAGATTTGTACGCTAATGGCACTGAATTCTGCGAAGCAAGGCTGTTCAAGACGAAGAGGAAGGTGGAGGGTGGTTGTTATGATTACGACCCAGCCAGCAGGGTAGCGTTAGGCAGCGGTAGCAAGGTCACACACATAAATAGTGTAATATTTACATGTGTATTGATACAAATTATCGCTACAATGATTGTACGATAAGACATCTAAAACGGACATTAATAGGCTTCAAATAATGTGGTTGACCTTGTTTTAACTCGTGGAATTGGTTCTAACTATCAATCTAAACGAAGATTGGCATACTTGAATATCTTAGCGGCTTAATTTATTGTACAAATTTATCATTTAATCCAAACAAATTCTCTTAAAGCTATTGGGATATTTTGTAAATATGGTTATCATCCTCGTGCCTAATATAGTCCTACACGAGGATTTGCATAATTGTAACACACAAGAACAATGTTGCAAACATACATACAGAACATTGTTCACATAATCACCATTCATCAAACATCATCATTGATTATCAATTTTCAGTCTGGGAATTTCTGTAATGTTTCATCAAAGAAAACAGTTACATTTGTAAAGCACTTTCATCATGCAAAATACGCTAATACGATTAGTATCAACTTAGGAAAATTGTTGAAAATAATTTCACTTTTTTACAAGTTAAAAATGAAAATGCAAAAACGTTTTTCATTTAAAGCTCTTTTATACAAAATACATGCATTTAATCAATTGAATCTTGTTGCATGTTTTGTAATATTCAATTCATTTGTCCAGTCTTGTATGTTTTTTAAATTTAAATTAAGTTTTTCAGTCATAACAAAGTCCAGTTTTCTAAGGTATTTCTTCTATTTACATACTTACAAGCAAGTTATAACAGAAGCTTGGCAAAAAGCCTTAACATTGATTGCTTGTGGCAAAGGAGTAACTGGCGTACAGCCATTGTAATCAACTATTAAGTGTAACAATTGATCTGACAACGAGGCATGTAAGTGTTGCTAGTATTTTAATCGCCTAGTTTTAATAATAGTTTTAATATAATAAAACAAACTTTAAATACAAATGGGTCCCATTTCTCTTTTCTATCTCAATATTGGTGTATTCAACACAGTGAGTCACTAGTTTAAATATGGAATCCTGGAGCATTATGATTTTGGTTGCATTTGGTTGTATTCAGACCAAGATACAACATAAACATTCCTAAAAATAGAAACAAATGTATGGTTTGGAATGATGCCTGTCCTTCCAATCCATACATTCCTTAAAAGTTTGTAATTTTGGGCAGTTTTGAATGGCTGTAACTCACTCAATATCCAACCAAAAGCACCAATTCTCAGGAATCTTACATATCTTGATCTGCTCTTTTTATTATAAGTTTCATTTCATAATTACATTAATTAGGGAAACTAGAACCCAGTCCTTTACTCGTTTTAAAAAAGGCCAATAATTATTGTTATTCCTCTACAAAACTAGGGACATAAGAACATTTTGTTTGACTGTGCTCACATGTTGATTTTTGTGGAGGGAGGAAAACTGGATAACCCTTGAGGCATTGCAGAGAACAGCCTGTGATGCCAGCGATCTGCAGGGTTCTCTCCATTATCACGCAGGCCACCAGCAACGCAGGCTATGCAGAGAACAACACATCAAACAAACCCCACTCACATGTAATCCATGCCCAAGTCAGAACTCAAACCTGGACCACAGCGGTGAGAGACGCAAGGTAATGTTTGTCAAAAACACTTCATCACATCTTTATTTCTAGTGTAATTGGTAGAAAATATTCTTTGTAGCCAATCATGTGAGCATATTTAACATTTAATCTCAGTTATCACTGTTATTGATCTAGATTTTTCCTGAGTGGATGGTTAACCATTCTATTACACATGATTAATTAAATTTCAATCAATGGGTCAACCTAAAGTTGTTGTTATATCTGTACGATGAAAGGGAAGGTCAGCAATGACACAAAAACTTATTAATACATTTGGTTGAGGGATAGCCTGCAGTTAGGGGCCATTGAGTTCACTGCTGTCACTTCACTTCTGTTGCACGTAAGTCACCCCTCCCTCCCAGCCCTCCCTTCCTACCACTCCCTTCCTACCAAATGAAAAATCTGCAAACCCAAATGCTTCCCAGTGGGTGCCACAGGTTTTGTAAAGTTTTCATATTTTAGGAGTTGTTTTTATGAAGTTCCATAACCTTGTAGCTTTGCTCCTCAATAGCCCACTTTCGATATTTTGGTTGAATGATCAACCATACACAAATGAATCAAACAGAGGCTCTGGGGAAACAATGATCAGTTTTTGTTTCCCTGGAGTCTTGTTGTAGTTTATATTGTGTATGATAACTCAACCAAAATATTGTAAGTGGACTATCGAGACTCAGCCTTGATCAGCTAGCTTGAATACCCCTAACATGTGCTCTATTAACCCAATAGTACCCCAATAAAAGACAAGTCCCCCAGTGTAACACAAATATGCAAACTAAACGGAAACTAGCGAGTAAACTATTATAGGCTGCATCGGGTTTGATATAAATGATAGGTAATGTAATTTGTAACACCGTAAAAAATGTTGACTTAACTTTACTGACGTTTCGAGCTTAGAATCCGACGAAGGGTTAAGCTCGAAACGTCAGTAAAGTTAACATTTTTTACAAATTTCATTATACTACCTTCCATTTTAAACCAGTGGAATAATTAAAAATCACAGATCTCCCTGCAAGAACAGCTACATTTGCCAAGAATCAGTAAAGATGAGTTGTTTTAAAAGAAGAAGTTATGTAAATCCATCTCCAAATTTTAATTTGTTGTGTGCGTGACATCCCTTAGCTCAACTAGTGACCAAGCTTGAACTCTGCAGCTCTATACATCACATGACATAATGGTTGCTTGGTATACACTAAAAAAACGCATAAAAGAAGCATCGACTTTCCCTGTCAGAGTGAAATGGTTTTAGATAAAATGCATGTCAGATTCTTATATATCTTGGTTGATTAATTAGTACATTTTCAAGTCTAAAGATTCAGGGTTATTTTATGCGGATTTTTTTGTAGCTTTGTCACAAAATAAACATATTGTACATTATTTACACTACAAGCGTCTGTTACAAATTGCAAATGATTGCTCAATTGAAAAAAATATAATTATTAAATTTCTATCTGACCTTTGTTCGTAGTTAATAGAGTGAACCAGTCACAAACACCGCCACAAACATGACGAATAAAATGTTCATAGAAGTTTTAGTTGCAGAGCTCTCGTCTTCTTTGTACGGTGAAAAACACTCGTTTTCGTCTGTACTCACTTTGAACTTTCTTGTAAGGCAAAAATCCATCCCAGACAGATAAAACTCCCTAATTTTCGAGCCTTTGAGATAAGCATCACCGCAAGCATCAAATAACTGGTTGCAAAATCCATGGCAAACGGTCAACCGCTCGTTCTTGTAGAATTGATTCTGATTTGGCGCACACACGAAGCACATCAAGTAATTCAGCATTTTGAGACACTTTTCGCTTGCTCCCGTTGGAGGTGGGATATTATCGAGGATGATATTCAACTCTTTAGACAAGCAACAAGAATTATCGCGGTACCAAGTACAATTTCGTAAGTCGGGTTGAGGTTGTGGTGCGCGATTCACAAAATAAGGGCAGTAATTCTGGAGCGGCGCATCTTCCTGTGATGAAATTATTGGGCCAATGACAACGACCGCAACTATAAGAGCACTTCTGAGCCAAACCATCACTCCAATAAAGACTTATCCAGAGTTCTGTGGTGTATAATGCATAAAATGGTAACCTTTAGCTTATCTCGATCACTCGCTAAATGTTGTGTTCAATGCTGTATTGAATTACTGTTTAATATTAGACAGAATATCCTGTTCTTTGTGATATCTATTGACATTAGACTTGTCAATCTTTGCGCTTTTCAAAATTAAAATCTTTTTAAATTATTGTTATAATACTGAAAACCAAAGTAATTTTAGTTTATTTTATAGTCATGAGATTACTGATTTCCTAAAGAAATAACAATTTTTTTTTTACATGAACTTTTATTGTTATGATTAAATAAATAATTGAGCGATGAAGTTTTGTTGGTCTAGTCCAGATTTCAAGTTTCTGTTCGGTTTGTCACAAACGTCATTCAAACATCCAAAACAAAGATTGCTTTCCGACTTTTCCTTGATCATATTATATATATGTTTTATGATCAATTTTGTCGCTATTTTTATGGAGGTTTGAAGCTAAATTGAAAAAAACCAAAACATTTTCTTTTCGCTTTTTGACTTTTTCTGCCTTTGCAACATTTAATATTCAAGCCGTTCGTTTCAAATTATCTTCATTCGTTTTCTATTTGTTTTTATTTTTTAATTACTTTGTTTGTGTATTTTGAGTATGTCTTCGTTCTCATTTCCACCTGTCTTCTTCTATTTCTTTTATATCTACTGTAAAATGTTCTCTATTTCCTTTTCCCTTCTCAGTTCCTTCTTTCTTGTTCGTTTTTCTTCTTCAAATTTCGTTGTTGTGAATTATAGACCAATCCGTTTCAAATGACCAACACTGCATTCCAAAATGGCGACCGTTCCTTCACCGGTTCGTCTTAGGTTTTCGCCGTACATCATTTAAAGCAACCTCTATCGCGGGAGTTTGCGAGTTTGAGAATAGATAAGAAACGTTTACGACTAGCTAACAAAGCTGTTATTTTATAACGCCATCACTATCATCTTCATCCCGTGGTAGAACGAGTCCCATAGCGTTTAAAATGTTGGTAGCGGGACCTGCCAGTCCTTGCTGACTGCTGAACGATTCTAACATGTTTTTGACAAGATTCAAGTCGACATCTACTGGTACGTCGTCATCGGGAATTTGATCCGAGGATTGTTTCGCCTGTAGAAGGGCATAAAAATTAAAAAAGGATATAATAGTTATAATTGAATTCAGAGGGAAACTCTAGGGCGCAGTTCTTGCGCGTGACTATCGCGCGTGACTATCGCGCTAGTATAAACACGTGGATGGTTCCGAGGTATAGGATTGAAGTCAGGAAGTTTGGTATTACTCTTTTATTATATGGATAATAGTGTTTGACCGGAAACTAAAACACTCGTATTTTCCATATTTTCACTAGAAAAAGTTATGTACCAAATGTCCCGTATGTGCGCGCGCCCTAAAATTTTTTTTTCCTTTTCTTTTTTGTCCATATAATAAAAAGAACATTACACGTTGCTTCATATCAAAGCAAATTCTTTTTGACAAACGAGCTACGAATAAACTGTGGAAAAAAAGTGGAAGACATCCTGGGAGTGGATAAACAACAGGCCAGATGGATGATGGAAAACATGAACTTTAAGAATTTATTGGAGCAGCAACTACCAATAACTTGCCCTAAGGAAAAATCTCGCGCCTATAGGGAAAACATGATGATGATACATAGACGTTTAGATGTTTTTAAACTATTACACTAAACATGTTGGCACCTTCTCAAAGCTCTCTCCTATGTTTGTTTGTGCTAATTCTCTGTCCATGTCTTCCATGTAGCCCAGTAGTTCTCCTGATTCCTTTGGCAATTCGTCGTCGTCTTCTTCGTTGTCACTAGAACTCAAGTCACTAAAATATTCATCGTCATCATCTGAATCTTTGGCAGTTGGTCTTCCTTCTGTTAAAATACAAATGTAATAATGAATCAGCATCATCATAATCATTACCATCGTCATTATCACTATCACATGATCATCATTGTCGTCATCATCATCATTGTTATTTTCATCATCATCGTCGTTGTCACCATCATTGTTATCATCATCATCATCATCGTCGTCGTCATCATCACCATCATTATTATTATGATAATTACCATCGTCATCACCATCATCATTGTTATCATCATCATCATCGTCGTTACCATCATCATTACTATCATCATCATTATCATTGCTAAGTTGTTTACAAACCTAGTAGTTGTTTCATTGTGTCCATGAAGGAATCTGCATCAAAGTTTATCTCTTCGTTTTCATTTCCTCTAAAATAATCGGATAAAAAAAATGGGAATTCTACATAATTATCATATTGACCACAAACGATAATAACTACTACCAACAGCATTATCATCATCACCATGATTGTCATCACTGTCATTATCATTCTCATCATTGTTATTGTCATTACCATTGTCACCATAATCTTCCTCCCCATAATCATCAACATCATCATCATCACCATCCCCATACTCATCAACATCATCATCATCATTACTGCCGTCGCCACCATTGTTGTCGATAACATACCCTGGGAATTCAGCTCCTTCATGACTTGACACTTTATCAACGAACGACTTCATTTTCTGAGTGACTGATTCAAGATCAAAATCTTTCTCCTTCAAAACACAAAAATACATATGAAAATAACTACATAAATGCTTGACAATTACTGCCTGCTATTCACAGTGTAGTCTCCGTCACAGCTGTTTTTAGTGTCGTCACGCAATGCTAAAAACGGCTGCAGGGGAGACTTAAAGCGGAGGTCAAACGGCTATGATAGTTGATGATAGTTGAAGGCGTCTCAACTATCATCAACTATCATCAACTATCCTGTACGCACGGTCAAACGTCAAAAACTATCGTCGACTATCATGTGAAATTTGAGCATGTTCAAACTCTATGATAGTCCATGATAGTCCATGATAGTTGGTGGTCAAACGCACATGATAGTTGGAACTATCATTATCTATCATGAACTATCATTGCCGTTTGACCGAGGCTTAAAGCCTGGTTTTCACTAGCGACGCAACGCAAACGCAAACGCAAGCGCAAACACAAGGGTTAATTTCATAGTGAAAACGAGACGTGAATAAGCGCAAGCGCAAACAAACTATTTTCTTGTGCCACGCGCAAGCACAAGCGCAAACGCAAGAAAAAAGGAAATTTTTTGATATCTTGCGCTTGCGTTTGTGTTATCACTGCGTCTAACGGTTTTCACGACGAAATAAGGTCTCTTGCGCTTGCGCTTGTGCTTGCGTTTGCGTCGCTAGTGAAAACTAGGCTTATACACAGTGGGGATTGATAAAAGTCCCACAATGGGTGTGGAAAGAGGGAAGGGCAAAATGGACATCATATCTATCATACCTGGCTGCCGTTCATCTTAGCCGAGGGTATTGGAGCGATATTTCCAGAAGCACTGTAATTCTTTAGCACAGCTTCGAGATCATCAGCAGAAATATCTAACCACTTGTCATCTATATTATCAAATACACACTTGAGTAACTTGTTGTTTATTGAAGAAATAGAAAACGCGCGCGCGCGCGTGCAGTGTGCAGTTATAACTGAAGCACGCGGGGTTGTCAGAACACGAGAGAAGTGGTAAGAGAAGCAAGACGCGAAGTGACACTTCTCGAGTGTTCTGACCAAGTGCTTTATAGCTAAATACAGCAAAGAAAGCAAGTTTTCTATTTCTTTTATAAAATGCAAATTGATCAACATGCAAACGCGCGTGCTGTGTGCTCTCATAAAGCACGCTCCTCAACCAATCAAAGTATGTGATTTCAAATAGTTATTTTATAATCATTCATTGGTTAGCTTGCTTGTCAGTTATCATCTATTTGTACATACAGTGAAACCCAAACAAAACATGCAGTTTAGTTTAGATTTGGGACCAGAAATAATGTCCAGTGTAGGAAGAATTTCCAGTCTTTTGATGGTCGAGTATAGAGGAGTTCCACTGTATTCCTTCATCTAGATACTCCTAATAGACCTCTTTACCTTCCTTGTTTGTTGACCCATTTCAGATCACGTGATGCTAGCCTTGCGAATTGTTTCTTCCACATGTAAATGATATAATACGTACATCATAAAAGAACAAATGACACGTGGACGGAAATGGGCAATTTGCATACAGAGGTAGAGAGGTCTATTGCAAGAACGTTGTCCTGACTTTTGTAATTTAGTGTGAAAGGGATTAATTAAAAGACTAAAGAAGATTACTCAAGCTGAACTCTTTCTTATGTTATTCCCTTTTTACTAGATAACTAATGTTCTTTTTTCAATTATTATTTTCTTGCAATTATTAGGTGTGTCCATTTATTTGTCTTTTGATTCATTCATCAATCCATCCATTCCATCATCCATTTATACATGTTTTCATTTATCCAACAATTTACTATATCTATCTACCAATTATTCATTCATTTTTCCATTCACTTATCCAACTATCCAACCATTCGACCTACCAACATCATATAAAACTATACGCCCTATACAAAAAGAGCAACGGACTGGGCTCTAAAGGCCCAAGTGCAAATTTTGAGCCAAATCTTTGTATATTCAAAAAGCTGTAACTTTTGATCAGTTTATGTTACTTACTACATTTCATGTGCTCTTTCTAATAAAAGCAATGGTGTCTTCTAATACTGATTAAGTAAGGAATTGCCTTTGTTCATAGGGTGTATGACATTGATAATATTAACGATACAAAATTATTAGTATCTATCCAACTCTCACCGTCTTCAGGTGGTAAATTCTGTTCTTCTTCTTTCATTTTCTCAACTTCAATGTCTGCATCTCCCAACAATGAGATAATAACATCTCCAGTTGTTCTATTTGCGTCTTGTTGTGAAAGTAGAGTCTCTGTAAAATGGTGCTCTGCTTGGGATAAAAGCTTGTTGTGCAATATGGAGCCCGGAATTTCCCCCTGCAACAAAAGCCATATTATTTGATAAATGTAAAAATGTCACTTAATTGACTGACTGACTAAATGAATGAATGGCTGACTGACTGACTAAATGGACAAATGAAATAGTGAATGAAAGAGTGAATGGGTGGATGAATGGATGGATGGATGAATGGATGAAGGAATGAACAAATAATTAACTTACTGACTGACTGACTGACTGACTATATGAATGGATGAAAGAGTGAATGAATGAATGAATGAATGGATGAATGGATGAATGAACAAATAAATGGATAATTGACTGAGTGAATGACTAAATGACGGACTGACTGAATAAATAAATGAATGAAAGAGTGAATGGATGGATGGATGAATGAATGAACAAATAAATGGATAATTGACTGAGTGAATGACTAAATGACGGACTGACTGAATAAATAAATGAATGAAAGAGTGAATGGATGGATGGATGAATGAATGAACAAATAAATGGATAATTGACTGAGTGAATGACTAAATGACGGACTGACTGAATAAATAAATGAATGAAAGAGTGAATGGATGGATGGATGAATGAATGAACAAATAAATGGATAATTGACTGACTGAATGACTAAATGACTAACTGACTGACTGACTGACTGACTGACTGACTGACTGACTGACTGACTGACTGACTGACTGACTGACTGACTGACTGACTGACTGACTGACTGACTGACTGACTGACTTTGCTGTATTTCAGAATGAACAGAAAAACAACACAGATTTTTATAGGATAAAATATGCCAAATTTTCAATAAAGTAAATTAAAGGTCAAAATTGTCTTATACACATAAATCAAAACCTACTTGAAAATATCCCTGTTTTGTTAGAAATCCAAGAAACTGTTGCCACTGCACACCGGATGGTTTATCTGTAGACTGTAAAATAACCCAGAGATATATAATGATGATGGTGATGATGATTATGATAACTATAATAAACAGGTTCCCATTTAAATCTGTACTTTCCCATTTAAATCTGTACTTATGCAAATTATGTTGATGTGTGCTAAACACACAGATCAACCAATCAGAGAAGTTCACTTCAGAAATAATATACTATGATTGGTTGATCTGTGTGTTTAGCACACACCAACACAATTTGCATAAGTACAGATTGAAATGGGAAAGTACAGATTTAAATGGGAACCTGTTAATGTTCTTGATGTTTATGATGATGATGGTGGTGGTAATAAGGAGGGTGAAAATGATTATGAAGATGACGATGATAACTATAATGTTGTTGGCAATAATAATGATAATGGTGATAACAATAATTTTGATGATAATGATGGTGATAACTATGATGATGATATCAATGATGGTGATGTTCATGAAAAAGATGATAATAGTTATCAATTAATGTTCATGATGATGATGATAATGTTGATGATGATGATGATGATAATGATGATGATAATGATGATGATGATGATGATAATGATGATGACGATGATAATAATGTCTGAAATTGAAACTTTGTGAACTTATCCTCCCCAGAGGCAGTGAGTAGTCTATATTTACCTTCTTATTTGCATTACTCTTGGAACACAGAATTTCAAAACCACATATCTAGAAAAGCAAAAAACAAAAACAAAAAAAAAAACATTTTGTAAAATTTTTAAAATGTAGCATGTAAAAATGTAGCATGTAAAAATGTAGCATGTAATAAATATTTCTTACAAGTTTCAATCCCAATTGATGTGCTTTGTAGACTGGACTATTTGTTGGTGGTATTTTCCATCCAGATTTTCTGTCTGCATGAAAGTCCTGCTGCATAACCTGTGCATAGAGACATCTCGTGAACCGAACCTGAGACAAACAATATACAAAATAAACAACAGAGGTTTCAGTGAGTTTTCAAGTAGACATCTGTGTTGAAAAAGTAGGCGGCTTTGACATTGAGAAAATTCTAATATCAGAATCCGTTTATTATTTGTTGAACAATGTGAAACAACTCTCTAGCTACACAAAGTTTATCTGTCTACAAATCAGTCAAACGTCTTGTCAAATGATAAACCATTTCTGAACTATTACTGGATACAGTTTTTTTTAATCACATTTTTTTGCAATGTACTGGTCCAGGAACAGTTTTTTTGATTCGCATTGTAACATCCCATGATTCAATGGAAGTACAAATGAATGAAGTTATGGACAGTTTAATCTCACCCTTGTTAATACTCTTTCTGTTGGTGCAAAATGCTTAGCTTCTTTTACAGCCTGAATGAAACAGAATAAGAGATTTGACAAATGA
Organism: Metridium senile; assembly: GCA_949775045.1. NCBI lineage: Eukaryota > Metazoa > Cnidaria > Anthozoa > Actiniaria > Metridiidae > Metridium > Metridium senile. The sequence goes on along the minus strand of OX459099.1, from coordinate 5,775,565 downwards.
ATGACTTTGATTTTATTGGACTTTATAATTTCTATTGAAAAACACTTTATCTCTTCTTACCTCTGCTGTTCACCTTCCATTCCATTTTCACTTTAAAGTATTTTCTTCCAATTTATTATGTGTAATTTCAAAATATAGGAGGTTTATCATATTTTTGACAACCAGGAAAAGGGGGGAGGGGGTTGGGTAATACAGTGGTACCCAAGCGGTCACTATTAGGCGGCCACAACAAAAAGTCCCAAATCTATTCCTATACCTATTCTATACCTCTATTCAGCGGCCAATCTCTATTAAGCAGCCACTTTGGAAAGCCCTGAGGGTGACCGCTTAATAGAGGTACCACTGTATTTGGAAAAGACAACCGGTTATTTTGCCGACTCCCCCCGCCATACACTAATAAATGAAAGCCCCCTTAGTAAAGGTTCTGTTATTGTTTTTATTATATTAAAACATTCCAATTTTATCCAATTGTAAACTGTTTTATTGCAACTGCAAACCATTTAACCTTTACCTTCATATCTATGGGATCCCTGTGGTAGAATGCCTGGACAGCAGCACTGACAAGAGATGGTTTGTGATCCAATAAATACTTAATAGATGGTGTTAACAGGCAGTTGGCATGGTGATATGATTGACAGGCCTTCTCAGGATATCTGAAAAACAAACAATACTTATAAATGAATAGCGCAGCGCATGAATGCTAAAAATAGCTCCAAGACTCCAACAAACATTGTGTTCAGTTTTTCTGTGTTGAGCCAATGAACTGATCTTAACATTTCCTGCTGAAATTAGAATAACAACGTAATTAAACAAAGATTTCCTTCGATCGACATTAAAAATAGTCTGCTGAAAGTTAAATTTAAGTTTGTCCGAAAAAGGCCTTTGTCTCCAATATTTTTGTGAAGCCATTTATGTGCTGCGCTATTGAGCATTATGATAAGTAGGAAATAATAATTTAAGAGCAAGAAATTAGAGGGATGCTCTGGTTGGAGGTATATATTAATTTGCTACAAAGATCAACTGGTCAAGACCAAGTGTCAAAAAGTAAATATTAAATAAATATTGTCAATGGCAAAACTGACAACTACACAAATAATAATTCAAATGGCGAAAATTAATTGTGTGGAATGATACCAGCTCTTACATTGATGTTTTACATTTTTTAAAGTTGTAAACATTATTTCTTTAAAAAAATGGAAATGTATATTCTTGGCTAAGGTCTGTTGCATTGTTTGGCAGCATTGTTTTCAAGAAAAATTTAAGATGAAAAACATGCTATTTAATGCAACACAAAAATAAACCTTAAAAGTGAATGAATTGTCAGGCCTTTGCATCGAAGCAAGATGAATGTTGAGCTTCCAATGATAGAGACATCTTAACTTTACAGGACAATTATTCAAGTGTCTTGACTGCAAGCTCAACATTCCTCTCACTTCGAAGCAAAGGCCAGCCTACCATTCAAGATGGCACAAGAAACTTTCAAGTAAACTATTGTATTTACTATTTCCTTTTACTCCGACAAAGGGCTAAAGCTTGAAACGTCAGTAAAGGTAAGTCAACATTTTTTTACGATGTTACAAATTTCATTATATTACCTATTATTCTATTTACTAACCCCTCAATCCGGCTTGCAATTGCCTGCTGTATCTCATTATCAGCTTGTGTGTTATATGGTCCATTGATTATCTCAAGAGCACGAGCCAGTGTAGGGATTCCTGTGGGAAACACAGTTATTTCTCTAGGGGAGGAGGGTAGTGGGATTATGTGAATCTTGCCACCATGAATAAAGACCTGGTAAATAGTTCAACAAAATTAACAATAAGTTTTCAATCACAATGAAAATGTTTGATTAAGCACTTATTCAAAACTGATGTGATTATAACATACTCGGTTTTCACTAGTTTCTGGGTTCAGCCATTTTGGTAGTTGATGTGCAGCTTCGATTAATAGGAAATCACCATCATTGTCGTTTACACTGTGTACAGGAAAAAAAACAAAATGGATGAATAACTTGCTAATTAAATTTTATTAGCCAAGAATGGTGGAAATAAAAATAACATCATGCAGAATTATGAAAGAAAAATAGATGAAATATGAGAGATGAAAGAAAACACTAACAAGTGAAATGAAGGAAAATTAAATGAATGAATAAACAAACAAATAAATGAATAAATGAACAAATGAATGAATAAATGAATGAATGGGAATATAATATAGGGAATAATCTTTCAAACAGCTCTAATAACACTTACCTTATAGAAATATCAGGGTATCTTGCACTCAGTTTAAAGAGTAGAAATACAATAAACCATTCATCTTCTACATTGTCACCATAGTTTGTCTGTCCCAACAAGAAAGGCGCTTCATTGCCTGCATGCATGCAAATCAGGACAACGCAAAAAGTACAATTAAAACTCCATAAAGGAACACGGTACATACACAAATACACGAAATAAAGCAAAGAAGTATTGTATTTACAACAAAATATACAATTACGAATTTAAATGAGTGCAAATTCATTTACTTGCCTTGTTTTGGCGCCAATGACAAGTTGAACGGCTCGTTCTGCCATATATAATCACCAATAAATTGACTTATAAACGCAGTGTATTCAGCTAAAACGCTACTAAACCCGTCTTCATTCTCATTGGATTCTTTGGATAGTTTATGGTCAACATATACACGATATTCAATGCAACATTCGTCCATATTTTCACTTCAACGTTGAAGTCACGTTTCGTCCGCCATCTTGAATGTTTAGAACAGAATAGCTACCGTTGGGCTTCCTGTGTCTGTGGGGTTGCGGGTAAAATCGCGGGTCGCGGGATTAAGCGTTTTAGCGCAGGTTGAATTTGAATTCCAAATAAAATATTTTTTTCTATTTTTAAGTTGTTTTCGTTCATATTTTTCTAATATCCAGGGGGTGCAACACTTTTTAGCAAGTAAGAAATGCTACAGTGCGCGGTTCAGTTGTGGACGCTTTCTTTAATTTATCTTTTTCTTTTTTCTTTGACATATTTTCAAATTCAAAATCATTTTTGATAACATTTTCATGTTTTTTATTATTAGGGTTTTTTTAGCAAAAAGCACAGGAATCCCGAATCATAAAGCGAAGCATCTGCCACCGCTTTTCCTCATTAAAAATAATTGAGATTTCTGCGGTAAAGTTTCACGTAAAAGTAGGTCATTTTGTGGAGTGCACATGGATAATAAAATAAAAACACCGGTGTTTATATATATTATCAATGATATGTACAGAAACCTTTGTTGATAAACTGCAATACTCCAATTTCGTGTTATCTAGCACTGGGGAGTGTACTATTTGACAAAAGGCACATTTGCATAGGGATAGCTTCAATTCAGAGTAAATTCAAATGTGTTTTCTATTGTTAAGCGAAAACATTTTTTCGTGCTTTGCTTGGAATTTGTGAATATTTTTACAACAAATCGAGGCTTAAGCCTGTGTAAATGCGCCTTTTGTCAAATAGTACAGCGGTACTAGATAACGTGAAACGGGAGTATTATACATGGGTTTTTAATGCGTGCTTTGATGTGAGCTCGAGTGTCGATCTCTTGAGTGATTTCGGGGGCTGAACGATGTGTGCCGTCTATTCCTTAATTAAAGAAATATGTAGAATTAGAATTATTTTTTTTTTTGCTATTTTTGTGTTCATTGTGTAAAGTTTTTAATCCATAATAATCAACAAAGGAATTCAACTAATACTTTTAAATAGTTTTTTATTCATTTCACATTTCAATCAACCAATTATATACAGATTTAAAAACCTTTTCCTTAACCACCAAAGCACATTCAATCACGGATCATATCTTTTTTTAAGTCGAAATATACGGTCATTTAATGACTTTAATGTCTCCTCGACAATCATTTAAACTCTTTCAACATTGTTGAAAGTTAACGTGTTAAATCGATGTTGAAAGAGTTTTAAAGCGTTTAAACATTGCCATTCAACGAAATCAAACTGATGTTGAAGTAAATGTTGAAACCGTTTGCCCGGGCCTTACAACATTCACAAATGTGGTGTTCAACTTTGTCAGTTCTCATTTCAACCAGTATCTTGGGCGACTACTGAACTGAAAAACTTGAAAAAAAGCCACCGAGAAGGGACGACGAAACCGCAAGAAATAATCACGAAAAACAAACATACACGGCATGCAATCAATTTCACGTGTGTACCTCACTTTATCTCAAACAAATAAGATAGCCAATTGCAATTTGAGTAACTGTATGTGTTGATCTGGCCATACTGACTAGCCTCTCATGCACAAACCCTGTTGTATTTCGACGTGTATGCGGGGAACTATAGCCTGCGTAAACAGAACCTTATTAGCGCTCGAGAGACGTTTCGAGCGCTAATAAGTGTCTGTTTACGCAGGCTCATGATAGCCTGCTGTGCAGACTCATTTTTTGCGCTCAAAATATTCGCCAAAAAAATAATATTTTGAGCGCAAAAAATGAGTCTGCACAGCAGGCTAGGGAAACTATAGTTATCAATAGTCGACAATTTTCGAATGGATGTTTGGAGAAGTAGAAGAAGAAAGAAGAGAAATTAGGGTTACTTCTTGCTGTCAACTTTCATGTTAAAGTTGTAAACAATATGGGTTTTCGCGATCGAAAGTTCTGAGATATCAGTTTCATATCGGCCGGGTTGCATTGTTAAAATGCAAATTGCATTGTTGAAATTAAAATTACTGCGATATTAAACAGTTTCAAATCTTATTTTCAATAACAAAAACGACATAAAACAATGCCAAGAGAAAATATTAATTAACTTCTCTTGTATTTACATATTTATCTGAGAGTTGCTCACTTTTTGAAATAGATCCCATAATGCACCTCGTACCCACGTGTTATGGACAATCTTGTAGAGCAAATTAAGGCTCTTATTACACAATTACAGGCATTCATTTAACCAATAAATGTCATCTTAATCTCATTCATTACTTCCTCATCTTGTTCTCTTTCTCTTCATCTTCTTTAAACTCTTCGTTTTCGAGCACTTTAGGTAAAGATGTCCTCCAACTATGCGGAGGAGTATAACGAATCTCAGGACACGAGATTGAACGAGGGCGGATTTTAGGCTTGGCGACCTCAAGCCTTCGTTTTGCCTCGGGGGAATACGATGTACGATGCGCCACCCTGGCCTGTAAAAGGTCACTCCTCTCGGCGTTGAGTTCTTGGAAATCAAATTGAGGCCTTTCGTCTTGTAGTGGGGCGTTTTTCCTGACTGGCCGTGGTGATTTGACCCCGCTGGCTCGTTGGATCTCATGGACGTGCCCGGCTATTTTCATCTGGAGGTTGTGCACTACTAGCTCGACACGATTTCTTTCCTTGAGATGTCGTTCTGTTAACGGTGCCAACTTGATGTCTTTAAGGAAGGACGCCATATCTGATGGGGACGAAAATACCATACATTAAAATACGTTATTTCTTTCTTTCTTTCTTTCTTTCTTTCTTTCTTTCTTTCTTTCTTTCTTTCTTTCTTTCTTTCTTTCTTTCTTTCTTTCTTTCTTTCTTTCTTTCTTTCTTTCTTTCTTTCTTTCTTTCTTTCTTTCTTTCTTTCTTTATTTAATACTGTATATTTTAGACTGCGATATGAAATAAGACCAGACTGTTGTATAATATACGATGTTGAGTAGAGTAAAAACGACCACTTAGGCACCATGAAAGCATTAATCAGTGACGTTTCGAGCTAGTCAGTATTGCCTTGAAGTTCAAAATGACAACTTTTGCATCGTAATAAAAAGAATAAGAAAACAATTTACATGCTGGAATCAGTTTTAGAAATTATTTATATTTTTTTACTTGAATTTCTACTTTTTCTAGTTAATGAATTTATGTTATTCCATATATAGTTTATTAAATTGTTTTTGTTTTTGTTTTGTTGTATTTTGTATAGTTTATTTTCGCAACAATTGTTTCGATAAGGAAACTATATAATTGTATCTTCCACCACCAAAATAAAACAATATACGAACAAAGTTAATTTATTTTATTCCATATATAGTTTATTAAATTGTTTTTGTGTGTGTTTTTTGTTTTATTTTTTTATAGTTTATTTTCGCAACAATTGTTTCGATAAGGAAACTATATAATTGTATCTCAGTTCCACCACCAAAATAAAACAATATACGAACAAAGTTAATTAATTTATTTATTTTATTCCATATATAGTTTATTATTCATAGTGATAACGTTTCTTCAACCAAAATGTTTTTTATTTTCCAAGCTTTCGGGCCTAACAGCCCATTATTAGGGTTACAGTGTGAAAAACCAACCAACAAAGAAATGTTATTGTTGTTTTGTCCTGTGTGTTTTCTTTCTTTGCGCTCGAGTGCATTTTTTACAGTTTATTTTCGCAACAATTGTTTCGATAAGGAAACAATATAATTGCATCTTCCACCGCCAAAATAAAACAATATACGAACAAAGTCCTTTTTCTATATCTGTGACCTTTGTATCCAAAATTATTTTTGGAAAAAAAAGGAAAAAGATACGATTGAAAACAAATAAAATCACGCCAATCAAAGAGCTAGTATATTACAAACGGAAATTAAAACAATTATTGTATAAAAGTTTGTACTTTCAAAGAATCCGAAAGAAAAAATCCTGCTAGGCGAGAAGGAAATATGACTCTAAGACAGATTTCCAGACAGAAAAAAAAATCATAATCTTTCGAAGCTAATATCAATTTGTGTCACTAACTTAAACATGAATTTTTCTTGTTACATTTACTTGTCACAAAAATTCATGTTGGATGAACTTTCGATGCATTATGATTTTGTCTTCTTCGAAAGAGGAAGGACATTAATTCAAAGAAAAAATTGAATATTTTGACAAAAAAATAAATATTCATACAAATGATGAAGTTCATTTGCACGCAATCTTCAAATTATCTAATTTTCTCCCGAGTTTTCGCATTAAAAACCTCTTTTAGTTCATAATCAATTCCTTCTTAATTATTAACCTCATTTTGGACAAATAGAAACACCGTGCGAAAACTTAAAAGTCTAGCAAACTGAATTTCAAACGAGTTGAAAAAAAAAATCTACTCATTATTATTCTCAATGCAATTGTAATGTAAATAAAAAATATACTTGGAGGTTTTTCACGTATTCAATATTCTAAGTTATGTTTGGTTTTCATTGGGCGAATAATAGTGCATTAAAATGCCATTCAGCGTTATAACATTTCTGTTCAAGTTGCTAGTAAAAAATGTAACTATTTCTATCTCTTTGGTAATATGATTCATTTAGAGCTGTTTTGACACGAACAGACAAGCACTCAAATGGCAGAAAAAATGACAATATATTTCCCTATATACCCTAAGCATACATTCCAGTTGTTTCCATGTTATAATTTATAAATATCCTCCTGCTTTGTATACAAATACAACAAAAACCTAGTGTTTCTATTAAAACACTGAGTGATTTTCAATTAGTCCTCAAAACACACTCTTCGAACGACTGATCGAGAATAGCAAAATACGTTCGATCGCAAACAACCAGTTTCGAATGTAGTTTATTGATGCACGTTCGTTATCTGAAGCCCTTCATTAGTTTAACTGCATCTATTTAGTGAGAAAAAGACCGATCGACGTCTATTGTGTATCGTGATTACTTATTTTTTCGCAAGTGATTAACTTTGTGAGGAAACAGCGAGAAAAACCATCAATTTTATCTCGGAAGTCCATTCAAAAACATCGTCGCAATTATACAAATATAAAATTCACCGTTTCCAAGGTATTTTACAAGCGGTATTTTTAGTTACTAGAGGTGAAGAAACTTACCTTTTAATGCGCAGAAAATATCATCGTAAAATAGGTTGTCTGCTTCAGCAGATATCGAGTCACTAGAAACTACATTAAGGCTCATTGTGGCTGTGAGTGATTTCTGTTTTGTTGTAATGCACTTTCACCACACGACGACAGTTGATTGTTGCTTGCTTGTACTGTTAGTCTATTTCACATAGCTTTTTCACCAATAAAGCAGTCAATTCTACCCCGTCACTGCGAGTCCAAGGACAGAAAATATGATCCTCGATCAGTAAACACAGTAAAATTTATGCACACTCGGTTCTGTTGTGGTTAATAGATGATGAAAAACCGATTCTCATCGACGTTCAAATTCATAAATATCTCCAGACACCGACAACAAGTGATCAATAAGTTTGTTTACTCCACAAGAAGATCCAGAAATTCCACCCGGCTTTGTGAATGTAACTTGTTTGTAACGACTGGTGTAATTTAGATCAAGGTTTTGGATAATTTGAAGACGCCGCAGTATAGGCTCAACTCCCACGCAGAGATTCTAGTATAATAAGACAGTCTCTTGTCAGACAGTGTTGTGTGACTCAATCTGTCAATCTACAAATTAGAACAACAACAACATCAATCGGTCAGTGTACGACTGACTATACAAGCATGACAAGGTGTAAGGCTTTAATAGCAGTACATCGTTTAGACCCCCAGTTTGTGTCTAGCCAATCACAACATCAACATGAAGCCCTGTATTACCATATAATTATTAGGTACACGTCATCGACTATATATTTTTGTAAATCCCATAAACGTGCTATTAAGATCAAAAGGGATATACTAACGTGCTACTAGTATTATACGAAAGCACGTAGTTCTTTAATAACCCACGCGTACTGATTGTACAATAAAGAACAAACATTGACTATAGTTAAAAAACAAATAAAGTACTTTCGGAGCTCAAGTGCTGGGGCAGAGGCGTAAATGGGATTTAATAGCCTTTAGCAAAGCTTGGTATGTGGGATTTTGTTCAAAATATCAACCAAAAATAATTGTTTTGATAATCTCAATTCGATGAATGGAGGGATTGCGTGACTGTGTGACATAAGATGGTTTGATAGAAGATAGCACAAGATAACTGACTGAAGTGAATTAAAAGTCGAACATTATATGTGACAAAGATGAAAAAGATGGCGTGACAAAAAGTGATCAGAAAACTGCGTGACAGCCGTCGTCCAAATTGCGTGACAGTTGTGACAAGATTGCGTGACTAGGGCTAGGGTAACGCAACGATGTCACACTGTTCGGTTACTGTTATTTAGACGCCACTCTTTATGATACGTACTTTATGAAGATCAATTAACTAGAACTCAAGTTGATTTATTATCAAAAACCTCGTTCCCGCGGGATTTTTAATTTGATAAATCCACATTCGAGGATCGGAACTTTGTTCAGTGCACGTTTTTCAAAGAGAGGGTTCTAATATAGTCACGTGACCTTTCTGAACGCGTCAAAAAAAAGGATAAAAAAGAAATATAGAAAAAGCGAAAGATAATATAAATGCCCTATAATAAAAACAAGAATATTATTTCAATTGTTTCGATTCGATTCCACAATATTTCTTTTAGACATTATCTAAATAGTCATGCAGTCATCAATGTCCCCTGCTGCTATAGTGCAGTCTCTCGCTCCCATTCTGTGATTTCTGACAATTCTCTGCTAGCGGGTAATCGTCAATGCAATCTCACTGCACGACACTGAGTCGTGTCGAGGGATGTGGGATCCGCAGGGATCACATGGTTGAGATCGGGGATCACATAGTCCGAATCAACTGGGATCAGGGATATCAGAAGAGAGATCGGGATCGTATGGACACATTTAGGGATCAAGGGATCAGGGATCAAAATACGCGAGCTTTTAGGATCAGGGATCAAACCTTTTTTGTAAAAAGTCGGGATCAATCACAAGATCGAAATCCTGCCTCGTCACGACCCTGTACTGCAAAACTGAAATCAATTGAATGAATAGCCTGCGTTGTCGGCGGTCTGCGTGATTAGGGAGAGAAGAAAAATGGAGAGAAAAAGAGAAAAAGACCGCTCTCTTCCTCGCAACCCCGCAGACCGCCGACATCGCAGGCTATGAAATGAAAGCCTTCTATACGACTTACCTTGAAAGAGCGTTGTTAACTCTATTTTTTACAAGCAAACTCTTTCCTATTTACTAACAACCATTAAATAAAGAGCACCTAATCAGTAACGTCAGTCGGAAGATAACTCAATAAATTTGACAAATCTTTAGTAATAATGACGACATTCACTTCGAACGACGTCATCCTTAAAACACTGACGTCATATGGTTGTCGTGAAGAGGTAAAGCACCTGCATAAATACGTAATAAAAATTGCAACATACAAGGACACATCAATTTAAGTATTGGCTTTTTATTAGTTAATTATAGTTCCATTAATTAACTAGTTATAAACTAACAGGAAAATGCTCAGTTTAGTAAGACAGGTTTTCAGGGACTAAAACAGGTATTTTCAATCAAATCAAAAACAGGATTTCCTCTGTTCTGCTTAAGTGCTCTAGTCGGAATATTCTCAGACCAACTTTGACAGCTGTCCAAAGTTGCTTTTTGAGTCTCGATATGAGAGGTTGCCTTTTGAGTCTCATGTCATTAACGACTTATAAATGAAGTATTCTATGTGTTTTATAACAAGCAATTGATAACAAGAATGAAGTAAAAGCGACAATGTCATGAACTTTAGGTAGTCTTGACACGCACGCACATTTTAAAATCTCGAAGGACACAGAAAGCGTGCTCTCAAGTGTCGTAAATTCTCCTTTTCATGCAACGTCAAGGAACACAATTTTGTTTCATCAACAAGCATCTGTAGTTAACACCCAAGCAACGTTAAAACCTTTTTTGTTTGGTTTTCGTAGTTTACTGTCGTTTTGAGCGTCTAAAACAAACGCATTTCCAGTGTTTATCTCTTTGATGTATTCAGGATTGGGTTGCCTGTGGTGCGTTTCTGATGACGTTCTAACTTGAGGCTCTGACGCACAACGGCGACGTGGAACCCTTAAAGTATCGAGATATGCCTGTCGAAGACGTTCAAACTTCTTTTTTGTGTATAAACTCGTATCTAGAGGTTCATCTTTCGGTTTTAATACCGCCTCTTCATTTTCGAGACAACATATCTCATCCAGTTTCATTCCTTTTTCACTTGCATCCACATTTTCACTTTCTTTAGTTTCTTTCAAGGTTGTAAATGCGTAATAACTTAGTGGTGGGCATGACCATCCTCTTGGTCGTAAAGTTTCTGAAAATAGTTTTTCTTCCTCTTCTTCATTGTCTTGCAGTGCGGGAGATAATGGTGTTGAAGAAGAAATCCTTTTCATTGCTATAATCTTTTTCTCTAGAGTTGCTCGCCTCTTTTCTTGTTCTTCGCTGAGAGATGCACTCGCGAGATCGTTAAGGAAGGATTCCATCTCTGAAATATATGAATAAAAGCTTTTAAAATGACAATAACTATGTAGTGATTATATAGACCGCGGTCACGTGGCCTGAGTTAGAAAACATTATACATTAACTCTTCCAACTTACACAATACTTGTATTTTTTTTCTTACTCTGACAAACTGATATCGTTGTCAGAACATATCTGCTTTGTACTCAATACAGTTGCATCAGTGTTATTACAGGGCAGATCATTAGAACATTAGTACATTATTACATCAAAGTTTAGATCGAAGTTGACTCATCACCTAAGGCAAATCTATATGACAGTCTAGAGATAGAAAACTCATTTATAAAGCTGTTACAGCTAGTACGTTATAAACCAAGATATAATCAGTTTTAAGGAATGATAATACATAGTCTTTTTACATCTCTACTTGTGTCATATATTGTTAGCATATCTTTTTTTGCTAATACACCCCTGTCATAGACAGAAGTAATAATTTATCAATGTTATTTATAGTTTATCTGATAACGCCTTTAATCAAAATTATCTACAGGGGAGTAAGGGTTTGCGGTTTTGCGGTTTTACAAATCTCGTTATTTTTGGAGCGCGGTTTTACATTATTTTTCATTAATTTTTCGTGGTTTTACAAATCTTGCGTTTGCGGTTTATATAGTAAATTTTGGTGCGATTGTGCGGTTATTATAGATTTTGTGTGCGGTTATGCAGGTTTTCAATCCCCCTTAGTTAAACCCCCTCTATTTGCGTTATACACTACAGAAGGAATTTAGAATTATGATTACTATTACAATTAAGATTTTAATATATAACCGATAGGTAATATAATGAAATTTGTAACACCGTAAAAAAATGTTGACTTAACTTTATTGACGTTTCGAGCTTTAGCCTTTCGTCGGAGTAAAAGAAATTAAATATACTAGTTTACTCGATAGTTTCTATTTTAATATATATCTATATAATGATAACTATCATATAACAATATAAAAGTTTATAAGGATATGTAAATAAAAAGTATGAAAGAAAACAAAATGTTTACAAATTACTAAAAAAGAGGCGGTTTCGATTTTCATTTTGAAATGTTTTTCACGTTCATTCTGTACTTAAAACTAAAATGTGCTTTTTGTAAATTATTCTATTTATTCTTTTTAGCTTTTTTAAGCGTAAACATGTAATAAATACTGTGTTTATAGTCAAAGCACATAGGGTTATCAGATAGTTAAAATTTGCTGTCATTTTCTACTGTCTGAAAATAGACATATTTTTGACTGTTATTTTTTAAGGATCTCTGTCTTGACCTGAGCAAAATAAACAAGATTAACTCTGTACGGAAAATATTTCAAAAAACATCGTACTTTTTCTATAAATAAAATACTTTATCAAATTATTATTTTGACCTGAGCAAAATAAACAAGATTAACTCTGTACGGAAAATATTTCACAAAACATCGTACTTTTTCTATAAATAAAATACTTTATCAAATTATTATTTTGACCTGAGCAAAATAAACAAGATTAACTCTGTACGGAAAATATTTCACAAAACATCGTACTTTTTCTATAAATAAAATACTTTATCAAATTATTATTTTGAACGATTACCTTTCTACTAAACAAGCAGACAAACAGACATATAAACATCACTGAAGCAAAAACTGAACAAACAAGCAAGCAAGCATACAAACAAACAAACGTTAACAAACAAACAAACAGACAGACAGACATATAAACAGCACTGAAACAAAAACCGAACAAACAAGCAAACAAGCATACGAACAAACAAACAAACAAATTAACAAACGTTAAAGAACAAGCAGACAGCAAGACAGACTATTTCAATTTGGTGCTGTATGCATGTCAGAATACCACATGCAGAAGTAAGAGAAATTCAGAGTTCTTTTTTTAAAAAAAAGATAGGGTTCTTTTTTAAAAAAAAGATTTACTTTGATATAAAGCTCCCCTGCGTAGATCGGTACGACGTCAATGGCTTCCGCTAAAGGAAATATAACAGTATAGACTATAAATCAGACGTGCTTTTATCGATAACACCTATATCACCATGGTTTTATTATATGTGCGAAACAAAGGTATCGCGGTTGATCAACGAAATATATCTATATATGTATCTTAGTAAATCCTTGTATGCATGTTCAGATAGTCTATATTTGATAAAGAAGTGGATCACGTCTGGTTGCGGCCGAAGAAAGGAAAGGAAACGAAGGAATGACGAAATTAAGAAATAAGGAGGAAGGAAGAAAGAGAAAGAGGAAGAAAGAATGAATGAATTAGTGGAAATCGATGGATAAATAAATGAAAAAATGAATGAATAAATGAATAAACATACGAATGAACGAAGAAATGAATGAACGAACGAATGAATGAACGAATGAACAAACGAACGAATAAACGAATGGATTAATGAATGAGCACATGAATAAATAATAAATGTAATAACAAAATTAAAAAGTAAACAAAGAAAAGAGAGAAAGAAAAGAAAAAAGAAAGAAAGAAAGAAAGAAAGAAAGAAAGAAAGAAAGAAAGAAAGAAAGAAAGAAAGAAAGAAAGAAAGAAAGAAAGAAAGAAAGAAAGAAAGAAAGAAAGAAAGAAAGAAAGAAAGAAAGAAAAGAAGTAAGGATGGTGGTATATTAAAATGGAGGAAGAAAGAGGCCGGAAATATAGCCGGAAGGAAGAAAATAGAAAGGAAAGGAAAAACTTCATCTAAACACAATTATCTAAATCTAAAAATACCATATCTCTTTTATGTCTTTTGTGTGTACTCATTATTATCATTTACGATCAAAGCTTCCCGCTATGATCAAAAATAATCACCATGACAACAACCTTGGATCGGAGCCACTTTATTTAGCATCTACTTAGACTAAAGGCCTCACAGGACTTGTTACCTTAGCAACAGCCCTAGAGCATTTTATATAATGAAATATTTTTATATTTCCGATTTGAACTACATTGGAAGTAATTCAATTTAGTAAAATGAGGAAAATTATCAAAATTGAAAAACAGCAGAGTTATTGACCAGCGATCGACACAGCTAGAGCTAACAATTGAGCAAATTTTGCACATGAAAACTGATAATGACGATAACAATCTAAGTGCATATGGACTGACTTATTCATTGTTTCTATAAAGGGAACAATTTACTGTAAAAATAGAATAGAACGCAGACTAAAATAATATTATTTACTGTTAATACGGACGCCAATATCCTTCGTCGGAGTAAAAATGGTAACTTGTTTGCCGTATTAAAGAGTGTTACTTACTGACGTTGCAGGCGTTAATCGTTAATCGAAGAAAAACATCAACTTATTCGCCGAATGAAGGAGAGTGTTAGTATTTGCAAGCTACTCCGACGAAAAGTGTTCGAAACATATCTTTTATATCAACATTTTCTATCTCGAACGGCTTTTAGAACTACCATATATAACTTTGTATTTTTTATATGCAAATAGCTATTTGTTATCATTATATTTTTCTTGAAAAACCTTTTATAGGAAGATTAATAAAATGTATGTACATGTTTGTCTTTTACAGTCGGTACAATAAAAGTTGAAATTTCCTAATGACAAGTGAGGTGGACTCTCTTTTAATCTCACAATGTATGACGATTCACTTACTGCATGCAGGCTCATGTTTCTGCGCTCGGTGCAAAAGTGGTGCAAATATGGGGAGCATATATAAATATCTGGAAAACCTAACGCAAATTTAGTCAATATAAAACTTTAAAAAACTCACCCATAGCAATCCAGTGTTGTTAAGAGGGCATAAGTATTCATGCTCTTTGGGAATTGTATATATACTTATACTAAGGAAATCGACTCCCGTCGCATTTCAAGTTGAAATGTTTCCACTCAATAATCTTAGGTAATCTTGTTCACAGTGGATATACAACGACGTCAAAATTTGTTGTCGCAAAACCTCGTTCCGAGGACCTTTTGTCTTCGTATTTTTTTTTTTGTGTGTTTGTGGGGGGGGGAGGGGTGGTGGCGTTTTGGTGGTAGATGATGAAACAAATATTTCTCGAAAAAATACGTGTAATAATAATTCGACAAATATATTCATATTATCGAAAATGTTTCGAAAACATTACCATAGTTGGCTATTTGCTAAATCCGAATTGAAGTAAAGTGTTTTGCATATTTATTTTGTATTGTGTGAGACAATGAATTCAGTCTGAAACAGATATACATACATATATATATATGTCATTGTTTCAGTTTCTCAACTGTCAATCTAATCTTCTCCATACATGCAAAGATCCATTAAAGTACTTATCAACAGATCATAATGAGCTAAAACCTCAGCATGCTCAACTTCAACTCCCCAAACCACATCCAATACAAATGCCGTGCAAAATGGCCACTAGAAATGCCCGTCAGGGGTCAATAGAGAATTTCTGCAAAACAGAATTAATTTTCCCAATGACTGGCGAAGTGTCAGATTATCTTTATTATGACTTTCGTGAAAGAAAAAAAATAGTGAGAAAGGGTGCTAACATATTAATTTCGCTACTAGAACTGCGTGATAATTATATAGATATGATTTTTTACACTCAAAATAAACACCAAGCTAAATGACAAAAAATTACCTTGATATTTTATTACATTTGTAAAAAATAAATTGTATCGTTTAGTTTTGCCAAATTTAATGATAAAAGTCGTATGAAATTATATAATGTTAAGAAAAGTCTTGAAACCATAATTCAAATAAAAATAAAAGGTATCTTATCAGGGAGATTAGAAAGTCATATTAAGAGTATACAATATTGAAAGCGGTAATTTTAGGTCGGAGAAATAAATTTTGCAACTTTTCTCCCCTAAAAACAATGAATAAATACATATATTCTGTAATGATATATGTTGACAAACATTGCAACATGCATAGACTCGAATGTAGTAAATAATTAATCTCTAGAACTAGAACATTTTAAATACGGATGATTTAAATATAAAATAATAGTAAAACATAAGCAAATACCTGAAAAAACTACAGCTACATAATCTTTTCCCCATTGAGTCTTCATTGTGTTAATGTTGTCAAGTTTCGTGACAAATTCAGGGTCAGAGGATTCAGCGGTTTTAAGGTGAAAATAAACCCCTTTCCAAGAAGAAAACTTATGTTTAAAATTTCAAAAAGCTTTGAATTCGGTTCAGTGTTGAGCTATTGCAAGTTTAGTCAAGTATTGAGTGCTCTTTCAATTTGCAACGAAGCTTATAGCCAGACACTCGAGCCAAATGACAAATCGTGCGACAATTTGACCGTGAATGTTTTCAATCAATGAAATCTTTTTCATTGGTCGGTGAGCCAAAACTTCAAACTGCTGTCTTGTCAATCACAGTTCTAAAGCTGCTATCTAAAGGGCGGAGTTTTGACATTGAAAGATGATAAAGTGTTTTTACCTCACGTACGGACTAGTTGATGATCTCATAAGGTGATGATAGAGGTCACACGTTCTCTCCAAAATAATATTTCTTTTCACAAAAAAGCCCTGTAGCTATTACTTATGAAGCTTTCTCAGTAATTTAACAATAATTACTGATTCGACATAAATAGGACAAACAGCCTATTTTTATCTGTAGGGGTATTATTTCCAGAATAGATTGTCAGCTTGATTGCGTTTCAAATGATCGAGGTCTGATTTGTTCTGTCTCGCTATTAATGAAACACCTACAGTTTCTTCCTAATGACATAGCAAAAACATGGAAGCAACAACGAAAACATACTTATCTTTTTGCCGTGAATTTTAGGATAATTGTGTTAAACTACTTGAAGTGGTCGTCAGATTAACACGAAGCTTTTAAGTTTGTAGGTGTGAAAACGCCATGCGCGCCTTACAATCTACGTACTGGCGCGAAAAACGAGAACTTTTACTTTCATTTCGACACGTTTATATTATCATTTCTCTGTTTGCCAACTTCCCCCGATGCTCTTCACTAAGTTCAATATGTGGGTAATTTATTCTGTAGCATGATGCTTGACATGTTTAATAGTCCCTGCCCTCAAAGACACTTTTACTCAGTAGATATATTAATTATTTAAACAAATATTTCATTTTGTTTCCCCGCTAAGTTGTCCCTTTTAATCATTCTCCCACACATGAGCTATTCGACCTATTGTCATTTTGTCCATCAACTCTGTATTCTTATTACATAGATATCGCCGTCGAGTAGTTTACAAATGACAGCAATAAGCTGAAACTCTCAAGTTTTCTTCACGTATTTTCAGTCAGTACGTGCTCCACTACTTTGTCAATGATTTACGAATAGTTAATTCTTGAAATATTCAAGCGTATTTAAATAAAAAATGGTTCATCTTTATGGTTGGAGAATGTTATCAACTAATTATACACTGATTCAATATTTGAATGTCAAATTTTTGGTTAAATTCGTCGCAAAGGGTAAACATTGCCATTGTAATGTTTTTTTTACCCGATTTGTTGCCAAAATATGTCATTTCGATCAGGTTATCATTTATGGAAATTTTTTTAGCGATACATCGGCGTAAAGTAAAAAGATTTTTGCTTAAAGCAATAGTTTAATACTGAAATTACTACATTTATAAAAAGAAAATATTTTTTGACAAATGTTTCATACAGCTCAGGATGTAATGTTTTTATAATTTTGAGCTTATGAAGCTAGTCTTGATGATGATGATGATGATGATGATGGTGATAGTAATAATGATGATAACAACATGGTTTTTCATTTACATATATTTTATAATAACTCATCTCAAAAAGTCAAAAATACATCGATGACATCATACCACAGGAACCCCACATCATACCACAGGAAGCCCACTCAGCCAGAACTGCAACCCGGAAATATTTACTCTTCCCATAATGCATTATAGCATCAATTATTCATTTACAAATACAGAATGCGTTGATTTTGCTGATATTTTGCCGATATTTCCTTCCTCAATAACGGTATTTCGTACAAATGGAGCCACGACGAGAAGAATTACTATCAGCGCTTAAAGGTAATAAAATAAAACCAAACTTTTTAGGGGGTTTTAGAGGTAAAACGAGTCGAACTCGTGTGTTGTTCCATGTTAGCGCGAAGTTTGTAAGAACTTCCGGGTTTAAATGATAATATTGATATCAAATTTTGCTTCAAATCGGACAAAATCATTTCCATTTGATAATGAAATATTAACTCTATGTTTTTGCTGAGGTATTCTAAACTTAGGGGAAGTAATACAATCGTTTTTGACAGCTATTTAGACGTTTTGTCTGCATTTTCCGTATAACTGAATAACTTCATTATAAGCTTACAGAAATATTCTATAAGTTATTTTCGAACTTTTTTGAAGTGAAAAGTGTGAAAAGTTTATTCTTTATTTAGCGACGTTTGCACAAAGTAAGTTGGACGTTGTTGTACTAAAAACGGAATTGAAACTGAAATTGTTGTACTTTAGGTCAACTTTTTGTTACTACACGATCATATATGGTCAATATTTACATCTTAATTGTCCTAGAATCAGCATATATCAATATATTTAGAAATATTCAATACTACCGGAATCTCTCAAAAGCATTGAATTAGTAAAACATCGAGGCAAGCAAAATTTAAGACCTATTAAATCTTCCAAATCGTTTAAATTCCAGATGCTGAAGAATTCATTTCTGTCACGCTACTAAGGGAGCCTTTATCAGCTGAGGCCCAAATGAAGAGACAACAGCTGGAGAGAAGATTGAAAAGTCTGACTAAGCAAGGCCAACCTGAATTTGAACAAGAAATATATGATGATGTGATAGAAAGCGATACACAACCAGATGGTAACATAATTGTACTTATAGCTTTGAGGGAAGACTTGGATTTAGAAAGGAAAGGAATGCTAATCATACCTTTTAGGGGTTGGAATCCATGATTTAATATTGGCCCAATATCAAAATCTAAATTTACTGCTATACAGACATTAGAGCTGATAGCTTTTAGGGCATTTGTCTGTGAATTATGTCCCTGAGACGTGATCAACCCAAATGAGCAATGAATGGTACCTTAAGGAGAATATTAGAGCAAATTTTGTATGGCTGAAAAAAGTTCAGTGCAGTGTGCATGCCTTCCTGCGGCCTTGATTTTTCTCCAATTTTTACATGCCTTACCTTGCCGTGCCTTAATTGACTGCATTTGTGCAGTGAGCTTTTCACAGTAATATAAAATCTGCTCTAAGAAAACATCTCTTGTCTCAAGGAATCTGAATAAGATTCTACCCTCAGCGACTGGCTCATACTAGAGTGCAAACAATATATCCGCGAAATACAAATTATACACCTCATTTTTAAGTGCATGATATAGCACGGTTCTAATATGTGATTTTATGTCCATTTTATCATTTCTAACCCTCTCTTAAAACTTCCCAGAATGTTTAACAATGGACAATTAATTTCTTACAAGTAGAATTACAGCATTATTTTACTATTAGCTTGCTTTGCCAACTCAATTTTTCACTCTTAAAATATAATTCTGCCTTACAATAGAGGTCTATTTTTTGGCTACAAATTACAGTGTGAATCGAAAAACCGTGGGCACCCAGGAATATTTAAGAAATCATTTATGTTTGTTGAACAACTCGCAAACAACTCTAACTACAAAACGTCAACTTCTTGCAGTAATATAAATTATTAGACAATTGTTTCTGAGTTGTTCAACAAACAAAAAACGATTTCTAAAATCTTTCTTGGTGCCCACGGTGATTTGCACTGTAAAGTAGGTAATATTTTACACAATAGTGACATTTCTTTGTTATGTTGCTAGATGGCCCTAGATTGCATTTAGAAGGAGTTCCCCAAGATAGTACTGAAGATGAAGCAGGACAAGACATATATGATGACACTGTCCCTGAAGATAACACACAAGAAATATATGATGACACTGTCCCTGAAGACACACAAGCACAAGAAATATACGATGATACTGTCCCTGAAACAGATGAAATAGTTGAGGATTATGAAGGTTATTACTGGAAATATTTCTGAAAATAATAATAATAATTTATTCCTTAAAAAAATTCATTTTTGTTGTGATTTATCAGTCACATTTATTATAACAAACGTCACATTATTGAATTGTTTTTTCAGTATAGAGGGACTTTATGGCAGCCATGTTTGTGGTCAAAACAAAGGAGCTTTCCTCTCAAGAGAGAGAAAAAAACTTCCTTTTGTACTTGCCCCAAAAACATGGCTACCATAAAATCTTTCTATTATTATCATTGTCATTGGTATTATCATTGAAATCATTATCATTATTATTAATTGATAAAAACAGAGAGTGTGTATTTATACTGTGATATAAACTTGCTGGGTGCTGTAGTGAAAGAGAGAAGTTGTAAAGGAACATGTTGAGGCGAGGATAAGTTTTTCTTTGACTTCTCAAGTGTTTATAATATCACATAGGGTTTGTAGCACAGTAAATTGACATAAACAGACATTTTGCTTTTATACAATTATTGCTTTTATGAATTAATAAAGTGATGACCAGAAGCCATTTTTTAAACATTTTTACTAGTATGAATTATTTATTTTCATGAATTATTTAAAAAAAAAATTATCTGAGCGTGCCTCTGTCTCTGATATGAACACGATGGCCAGCCAATCAGAATGTGCGTAGTATCTCAAATATAATAATAATTTATTGTATCCTCAGTTGCAGAACCATCGCAACCAATCCCAAGTGATGGCATTGAGGCAGATGAGACCTATGATGATATGGAAATAAAAACTGATGATAGTAAATCTATGGATTCTATTGACAGTCGTGAAAGGTCTACAACACAGGAGCTTGAAAGTCTTGTTCTACCAATCAAACCTGAAGATGTTGAGGGTATTATCAAGACAGGTAATTTTTTTCTGATCAATGATGATGAAAATGATTATTATATAATAACATGCAATGATGATGATGACAATTGAGACAACAATAGTCAAGTTGACATCAATATTGACAAAAATAAATGGAAACTAGCGACTAAAATAGTATAGGCTGCATCGGTGTTGGATATAATCGATAGGGTAATATAATGAAATTTGTAAAGGCCTGGCTAAACTAGGATACATGTAGCGCCCTACACACACGCTACATTGTCGTCCGCGTGTCTCTACAGGCCTGGCTAAACTAGGATACATGTAGCGCGCTACATTGTTGCGCGCTACATGTTTTCTCAATGTTTCTCAGTTTAGCCACCTTGAAAACATTGTACGGCGCGACAAATTTGTAGCCGGGACAAAAGAAATGTTTCTGATCTCTCCCAGAAACATTTTTTGTGTCCCGGCTACAAAATTTGTCGCGCGCTACATTGTTTTTGAGCTGGCTAAACTGAGAAACATTGAGGATACATGTAGCGCGCTACAATGTAGCACGCTACATGTATCCTAGTTTAGCCAGGCCTTAACACTGTAACAAATGTTAACTTAACTTAATTTACTGACATGTTGAGCTTTAGCCCTTCCTTGGGCCAAGGGTCTAAAGCTTGAAATGTCAGTGTAAAGTTAGTTACATCAACATTTTTTTTACGGTGTTACAAATTCCATTATATTACCTATCATTAATATTGACAACTGATGATCATAATGATGACAGTGGTAACAATGACAACAATACATTTATAGTGATGGGAGCAACAGTCATGATGATGTATGATGACAATGATGATGGTAGTGATGATGACAATGATGATGGTAGTGATGATGATAATGATGATGGTAGTGATGATGATAATGATGATGGCAGTGATGATGACAATGATGATGGCAGTGATGATGACAATGATGATGGTAGTGATGATGACAATGATGATGGTAGTGATGATGATAATGATGATGGTAGTGATGATGACAATGATGATGGTAGTGATGATGACAGTGATAATGGTAGTGATTATGACAATGATGATGGTAGTGATGATGACAATGATGATGACAGTGATGATGGCAATGATGATGGTAGTGATGATGACAATGATGATGACAATGATGATGGTAGTGATGATGATAATGATGATGGTAGTGATGATGACAATGATGATGATGATGATGGTAGTGATGATGACAATGATGATGGCAGTGATGATGACAATGATGATGGTAGTGATGATGACAATGATGATGGTAGTGATGATGATGATGATGATGGTAGTGATGATGACAATGATGATGATGATGATAGTGATGATGACAATGATGATGATGATGATGGTAGTGATGATGACAATGATGATGGCAGTGATGATGACAATGATGATGGTAGTGATGATGACAATGATGATGGTAGTGATGATGATGATGATGATGGTAGTGATGATGATGATGATGATGATGGTAGTGATGATGACAATGATGATAATCATGGTGGTGTTGGTGGAGATGATGAAATAAGGATACTGATAACATTAATGAAATTAAAATAAGAATCTATTTATAATTTTTTTCATATCTCTCTTCTAGACTTCCTTGATAAGCATAGAAAGAAAGGAATCATATACTTAGGCAGCAAATGGCAGAGACGTTTCTGTGTTTTGAGAAGCTTTGTACTATACTACTACTCAGGACCAAATGCTCCAGCTCAAAAAGGCTCAATCATCCTGCCAGGATACACTGTTTCACCTCATAACTCTTCTAAAAACAATAAAGAATTCATCCTAAAAAAAGCAAAAGATCGCTCCTACATGGTAAGTTGTTACAACATTTCTTATCATCGTGATTGTTCTCGGTCATCATCATCATCATAGTCATCATAACCACCATTGTCATCATCATAACCAGGCTGGTGCCATCATCATCATCATAGTCATCATAACCACCATCATCATCATCATTACATGTTTATTGTCATTGTAAGCATCATTCATGACCATCATTATTATTATTGTAATGGTAATCAATATCATCTTTTATGCCTGTTTCTTAGTTTATGGCAAAATCTAAAGAGGAGGCTGACAAATGGATTGAGGCAATACGAGAAGCTGCCAACACCAACAAGATTTCCCAACGTCAGAGTGAGATCCTTGATCGACTGTGCAGTACAGGAGATGAAGACACTATTAGCTACAGTGATGCTTCCAACGGAATCGCTTCCTCAGAGACGACAGCTCTGGAGGAAGAACAAGAGGAGCTATATGAGGATGTTGGTCAAACTGACTCTTGGAATGAAAAGCCACCACTGAGTAGTAGTGCTGTATCAACTCCGCCCCAACCTCCGAGACCAAGCAAGCCTCCTGCCCAGCCACCAAGTGAAGAACAGGAAACATATGATGATGTTGGTATCACTGCAGCAGAAATACCACCTGTTGACGAAGAGATGTATGATGATGTTGGTGTCTCAGCTCCACCACAGCCAGAGAGACCTAAGAAACCTGCGGCACCAATACCACCCACAGATGAAGAACAAGAAACATACGATGATGTTGGAGTATCTCCTCCTCCACAGCCAGAAAGACCCAACAAAGCGGCTGCAGAGATACCCCCTGAAACTGATGAAGATGAGGAAATGTATGATGATGTTGGGGTTGTTTCTCCTCACCCACAACCGCAAAGACCTAAAAGACCTGTATCAGAAATCCCCCCGACTACAGAGGAGGAAGAAGATGACATATATGATGACGTTGGTGTGTCAGGGCCAGAAGGTATGCCAACTTCATCTTAACATAACTAATAACATAACATCTGCTTTTTTATTCCTGCCGATGAAGGGCTAAAGCTTGAAATATCAGTAAAGTTACAAATTACATTATATTAACTATCGTTAACATAACATCATTAATCATAACATGATTTCATATTTCCATGTTCAAATATTCTCAAGTATGTTAAGGCCTGGGTTTTAGCCGTGTTTCACGAAAAAACGTTTTTATTTGTCATTGCCACAAAACTCATCTGATTTTAATAAAACTTGATACATTAATAGATCTCGGACTACTGCTCATCCTTAATTTGTAATTTTGATCTAAGGGTGGTCACGTGACTAGTTTAGATGGATAAGGGATTTCGTTTTTCCTTTGAAAATGCGGTCGCGAGTTTGAATAGGTAAAACAAACTTATACATTAAATGTACTTCTCTACAAGGTTTCTACAGGACTGTGCTTGGAAAATCTGGTTATCACTTACTGTTAAGGAGATATTTTGTAAAACAGGTCACGTGACCATAATTCTTATTCAAAATCCCCTTATATCTCCCTACCAAGCTATCGAATTCAAATTCTCCAAACGTGAAATTATTTGTCATCTATAACTTATCAACTTTTGGCTTTTCGTTTTTATCTTTATCTTAAACTCACGACCGCATAAATTTTGAGTATTTTCTTGCTATTATGACGTCATATACCACGTGACCTCGTAAAAATCAGCACTAAAACATTGAGGACTCTGATATTAACATCCACAGCGATTTTCTTTGAAAACTAGCGAATATCTTGAAAGTACGAAGCCAACATCTTAATTATTGGCGGGGGGTCTTTTCACAACGAAAAACCCAGGCCTTAACATACTTGAGTTGTTTCATTTTAGTGAGATATGACCACAATAAACTAGACTACAAACATTCAAAGCATGCAACATAATTAGTACTAAATTGTGATATTTTATACTATTTCTATTGTTTGTATTGTTTAACTTGTATTATTCAATACTAAAACGTTCTGCACACTTTTAGTATTTGTACTCAAATGAAGATGTTCGAAAAAATAATGAATATAAAATTGATCATTGATAATGTACCTTGTTTTTTTTCAGTACCACCAGTGGTAATCACAGTGGATTCCAAACCACCAATTCAGAATAGAACCCTACCTCATGCACCAACAAATGGAAGTAAACCTTCCCCTCCCTTAGCACCAAGAATACCCCTACCCCCTACCCCTAATGAAGCTCCTAAACCAATTATTCCTCCAAGGATCCCCACCCCTCCCCAAGAGGATAAAACACTGAACAAAGCTCCTCCACCCCCACTCCCAGAGTCTGAAACAATAAACAAAGCACCACCACCCCCACCCCCTGAGGAAGAAGCAGAACAAGAGGAAATTGATAACACTTGTGTTTACCAAGCATTATGGGATTGCAGACCAGATGCCGAGGACGAGCTTGAGTTTAGTCGAGGAGACTTGCTGTATATTTACGAGAGACCTCACTCTGATTGGTGGATTGGTTCAAAGCTTAAGCCGCAAGGTTATGAGACACGGCTTATTCCAACCAATTATCTAACTCAAGCATATGATATGTAAAGACATTATTTATTGAAAAGACAGGGACCGCGGAGACGGGGGGGCTGGGGGGGCCGTGGCCCCCCCACTTTTTGCACTTTTTGCACGTTTTGCCCCCGGACCCCCTAGAAACTCACGCCTTCGGCGCTCGTCAGCCCCCCCACATAAAATACGGCTCCGCGGTCCCTGAAAGAGCAATTTATTATGCTTATCTGCTATAGTGTTTAGTATAACATATCATGTTAACAGTATTTTAGTATTTTTAAGTTAGTATATTGCTCCAGCACTTGAAATAACAGCCAAGCATGATAAGTTGTCCATTCAAACTCTGACTGGTCAGACATTTAGTTTCCTGACAACAAATTCACAGTAGCTGGTCGGTAGAGTACAAACCGTATATCAGCAAAAACGAAATACTTGGTAGTACAAAATAGTTTTAAAATTAGCATCAAATTGCACCAAATGGTATTACTAATGTTTCACAGATACAGTACAAAACATTAAAAGTGTGCAACAAAAATAGTACTTAAAAGTGATATTTTATGCTAATTCTATTGTTAATTTGGCACTATTTAGTACTAATTAGTACTACTTGTTTCACGGGTTATAATATTTGCACTCTAGTAAATATGTTGTCACGGCAAAATTGGGCTTTACTGGAAAGCTTGACTATCACAATCCAAAACATTTCATTCCTGGATTCAAATTATTAATATCAGTATTAATTCAGAAGGTTTTACTTCACATGAACAAATGTATTTTTTCACACCATAAAACTAGGCCATAGAACAATCAAATTTTTAAACAATATTTTTACACATGAAATGAGATATTTTTTAGATATAAAATAATATAGTCTGCACTATTAAATTTTGTGAGGACAATTTTTGTCCACAAACATTGGAAATACCATATTTTGTAGAGAATATGCTAAAAAGAATTAAAAAGCATTGTTTTGTCCGTGTACATTATTTTAGATACAGCAAGCTACTTCTTATAGTTATATATTTTTAAACACATGTACACCAAAAATCAATCAATGAAATGAATTATAATAAATTACAACATAGGCTGAATTCACTTTGATATACAATCCATGCATCAAAATAGTCACAAATAAACTATATTGCTATAGATGTTCAAAGTTGTTGCTATCTTTTTCAATAACTGTTTGGTTGTCTTTTGTTTCTTCAGTGTCTTTCAAGCTTGTCATGTTATACTTCCAGGTCTTGTAGAAACCCAAAAACCCAAACTGTTGTTTTCTTACAAACTCTTTCTTTTTTATATCTCTTTTCTTGTGCTTGCTTATCTGTTGAGAAAGAAAATTGTGCTTAAAATGTCTGGTGCAGACCCAGGAACAATGAATGTGTGTGCACAAATTCATTCCTCCATGAATATTTTGCACCAAAATCAGTAAAAAATTAATCTAAAGTATCTAAAAGTGAGCCACAGTTAGTTTTCAAACACACATCGATTTTTCCATTGTATACTATATTGTTTGACCCCCCCACCCCCCAGGAATTTCCTAGGCCTCTTAACCCCTAACCCTTCCGGAATTTCTGATTCCCTCCATAGGCAGCTCATGGGTCATAGGTTGTTTAGCCAATGGGAATGCATGTTATATCAGTCATCATGTTAGTGTGCACTTCTGTCCCCATCTATTTGAAATATTGGAAAAACAGTGTGTGATGGTTTGAAATCAGCGTGTGCAACCCTTGGGAAATAGCTCATAGATTTTTGGCCAATAAGAGTGGGCGTTATAATTGTGCTATATTACAAAAAGACTTGACTGTTTACATTGTTCTGCCTCCCTAGTTACTGTTGCTATGTCTGACAAGTAAAATATACAGCATAATATACAACTTGGAACATACACCTATTACAGAAAATTGATGTCTGTCTTAGAATATATGGCATTGCATTTAAAGGTATATTAAGGAAAACATAGATATCTAATTTATATAACTACTAGAATATGTTTGTTTGTCGCCCCATTGTTTGGTGGCCAGTTCTTTTCACTGTTCCGCTCAGTGACCACGGATAATAGTTTCAAGTCGAGGTTCGAGTTGATGTGCATAGCAAAACTATAATTTATCATGCACAGCAACACAAACCTCTACTTGGAATTACTATTTGTGGTCACAGAGGCAGAACTGTGAAAAGGACTATTAAAGCTGGAATATCAAATATACTTATAAAATTCATGAATAAGTAATAAGCAATTGACAAAAGAATTCATGTCAGATTCGTCCTGATTTGCATAAATTTTAACTTGAATTTTCTCGGCCAGAATTACTTTTATTTTGACAGCTATTTTTAGTAAAATATCAAATAACAAATGTTGGAGTTTCATAAGTACTATACAATATTCGTGTCCGATCTGTATGAGATATACAGTGGCTTGTCTTCGAATCACCACTGTATATCTCATACAGATCAGCCACTCATATTGTATATAGTACTTAGATCCCTTCTGAAAACCAAATAAATTGATCAATGAAATGTTATTTTACAAGTATCATAGACTTACATGTTTTGAATCTTTCTCATAAGATGGTTTTGTAGCTTCCTCTATAAGTTGAATCAGTTCATCAGTTGGTTGAACATGATCTTTCTTCATTTCCTACAAAAAGGGAACAATACAATAAACTTTATTGATACTCCCCAGAAGGGAACTTCCTATCAATTTACAAATATAATGTAATATAATATAAATATAATATAAATATAATGAGTAAAAATATATATAATATATAAAAAACTAGGGATATTCAAAATTATAGTAATATAAATAGCAGTTCAATATATATACAAAACTAAGAATAACGGTTAAGAATTGGGATAAATTAAATTGCTAACAAAGCCATCTATTCACGTAATAGTCCTTAACATTCTTTTTAAAAATTGTTACTGATTTGGCACATCTAATTTCCTGAGGCAGGGAGTTCCATATTTTAGTTCCTCTATAAAAAAAATGAGTTCTGCGCCTTCGCAGTCCTGCATTTAGGCAGGTTTAAGTCATTATTATGTGTTGTATTATATTTATGTATGTCAGATCGTTTGGCTATTCGTTTTGCTAGATATTCTGGTGATTAAGTTGTTAAGGCATTTGAACATTAATACAGCATCACGTATGCGAAGACAATCCTGTACAGGCAGAAGCTTGAGGTTAACATTCAAACATCAAATTAATAGACACACTCAAAAGTCTGCTTAAAGATCAAGCAAGAAATCAACTGCTAACTATTAAGGACATAATAGCATTTAGTTATCAACTATTTAGTCACTGTCTCACTTAGAATTCACTCTACAGGCATTAACCAATAATACACAATACCATCCTCAGGAACCCAGGGGTAATCTTCTGTCGCTCGTTTCTCGCTCCCAGAATAAATACCCCTTGGAACGTAGTCTGTTGGAGCTTGTTCTCGAAGTCAACATTCAAACTTATTTAACGACTTTCTTTGAATGGTCATCTTAATTTTCATTGGTCATCAATAATGTTGACCAATCAGGAAAGAGCTGAATTTTGACTTCCGGAACAAGCTCCAACAGACTACGTTCCCAGGGGTATTTATTCTGGGAGCGAGAAACGAGCGACAGAAGATTACCCGTGGGCTCCCGAGGATGCACAATACACATTACAATTAATGTTTAATTGTTGTTGTGAACTTGTTGTTGTAAATGACTTAAAAAAATGCCTAGGTTAGTTCTTTCATATTTTACTAAAATGTTCAAGATTAAAATAAATCTCGCGGAGAAATTACAACTGAAGTTAAAACTTATGCAAATCAGGATATACAACACTAGTGCTGTATGAAGACATGTCCATGGTTTCTTTTGTAAATGTCTCATTAATTATTCCTGAGTTTTTTTAATGAAGGATACAATAGTCACACTGTTCTGTTCCATTAGGGTTTTCCAATTTACAGGCACAAAGGCAGATTTGTCACTAATAGTGCCAGATTATAGTACCAGTGTTAATTTGTCATTATTTCTGCAATATTGTTCTTATTTTCTAATTATTCTTACTCATAAAATGTAATATTTTGAACACATGCAACTCCTAGAAATTCTAATAACGGTAAACACGTATGCTAATTAGTATCTGGTACTATTAGTACAAAGTCGCTAAATTGGAAAACCCTATTAATATCCATAATTTTGTACAATGATTATAGACCCTATGCATAAAGAGAAAGGACTGGGAACGAGCACCATGAACAATAAAATATTTCAATAATATTTTTCAATTACAAGAAAGAGCATGTCTAAATTAGTAATTTGGTTAAGTTCTGGTGTCATGTATTAAATCACTGTAGAGTTATCAGCATTTGAAATGTACCAAAAACACGAAAACGAGGCTCGTCAGCCAAAAGTTCAAATTTTCAGTCAAATCCTTGTAAATTCAAACAGCTGTAGCTTTTTATCATTTCATGTTACTAAATTAAAACTTTGGATTATTACTAATTTTGATGTGCTCTTTTTATTGAAAACATTGTTGTATTCTAAAACTGATTAACTATGATATGTTTATTGCAACACCTTTATGCATAGGGTGTATAAAACACTCTACTGGGAGGTAGAGGATAACATAGGGGATTTTGTGAACCAACTAACCTTTAGTAATTCTGTCAGGTATTGGAAAGCATTGTGATACGTAGCATTCTTGACCAGTTTGATGTAAACATGGATACCAGGCTGATATCCCTGTGACTGGATGTAGGTTATAAATGATTATTTATCTAAGAAATAATGGTATAGTGTTGAAGTTGATGATGGTGGTGGTGATGGTGATGAGAAAGGTGATGATGGTAGTGGTGGTGGTGGTGATGATGGTGATGGTGGTGATGAGAATGATGATGGTGGTGATGATGATGGTCATGATGATGTTGGTGGTGAAGATGATGATGGTGGTGATGATGATGATGGTGGTGATGATGATGATGGTGGTGGTGATGAGAATGATGATGATGGTGGTGATGATGATGATGGTCATGATCATGATCATGATGGTGGTGGTGATGGTGATGATGATAATGGTGATGCAAATTTTCTGTGGAAATATTTATAGCCAGCCTAAAATATTAAAAATGATAAGGTGATTCCAATAATGATGATGACAGTGATGATTGTGACAATGATGATTACACTGATAATGATAATGATGCATGACAATGGTAATAATGATGATGATAAAGGAAGATGATGATGATAATGGGTACCACCTCCCTGTACCAGACACAGTATAAGTATGTAATTTTATAGAAACAACGAAAGACCCCAAGTTAAACAATAGAACAAAGCTTACAATAGGATTCCAAACACAGGGAAGGAGCATGGTAATGGTGATGGTAATGATGATGATGATAGTAATGTTGACCATCTTAAAGATGCAATCAACACACTTATGAGAACTCCACCAATTGATAGACCTCTTTACCTTCCTCGTTTATTGTCCCATTTCACATAACATGATGCTACCCTTGGGAGTTCATTCTTTCATGTGTAAATGATATAACACGTTTATCATAAAAGAACAATTCTCAAGGGAATGACACGTGGTCTGAAATGGGCAATTTGCATACAGAGGTAAAGAGGTCTATTGTTTATGCCTTGAATGTTGATTTACAACATTTTAAAGTATAAACGTTACACTCACTTTCATCTCATTGAGCAACCATACTCCATCACTCATTCTTCGGCATCCTTTAGCAAGGCTATGGTAGATGCTTTTATCAGCTATAATACCATATTCCTCCTTGAATGCATGGATATATTCCTGGAAGAAAAAATGAAAAAACAATTGTGTTAATACTCCAATTAAGATAAAATTTGGAGTGGCTTGAAAACGAGCCTCACAAGCCGTTAATCCTAAACTATGGCAGATTTACAAAGCCAAAGTTTGCTGCTTAAAACCTAAAGATATTCTAGGAGCAATGGTTAAAGACAAAGAGATTGGAAAGCTTACTTTAAAACAGTTACAGGTTTGGCTAAAATGCCGGAGAATAAAGCAGAAAAAAAAGAAGGGCAGTAAAAATAAGCTTGTATAAAGGTAAACAATGAATCTGCTGATACAAGGAATCCAATATAAGACATGCACATGTGTAAATTATCTTTACTTATTTGTGCTCTAGGTTCTGTAACCTACAAAATGTCAGAAATAATTGACAAGGTATATGATCTGGATCTGGGGAACTCACTCATGAAGGCAAAAATCACTGAACTGGAAGGTGACAACTAGATATCGATTTGGCTGGAAAAGACAGGTTACACAGTTTCCATTCAATGACACCAAGTTTTCCAGAAATTACTCTGTTTTGTCAGAATTTTTGCCCACTGACACTCTTGTTCATTAAAAGAAAAGAAAAACTAAAACGTATTCTGATGATGATGCTTGAGCTGAGATATAAATGGATACTAGTATAGGCTGCGCCGGTGTTTGATATAAACGATAGGTTAGGTTTATTGGCATGACCTTTTCAATTACAGGTATTGCTAAAGCATGTAACAGTTACAGTAAATAAACCTATTTTACAATGGCTTTTACAAATCCATATAAGAAATCTATATATGATATTACAATTATATCTGGGGAATTGATTATTGTATAAATTGTAATTTGACAATGCTGATTATGAACATTGTGATTGTCTTAGTTCCATACATTTGAATAAATATTTTGAAATATAATATATAACGTTATTATTCTTTGACGTTATTAAAGTGTAGATCTATACATTGTTTTTCATTTATTTTGTTAATTGTAGAAATTTCATTTTCAATAAATTTAAAGAAATCTCTTCTAATTGTGTTATAAGAATAACAGTTAAAAATCATGTGTGTCATAATCTTCTTTATATGATCTGTAAAAAGAAAGTTTTTTCGAATCATTGAGAAGAGTTTCCCAAAACTTAACATAGTTCTTTTTCATCTTACTATAATATTCTAATATAGTTGGTTTAGAGGTTGTTTTTTTAAATATATTTGAATCTTTTATGTTATAAATGTTAAGTGTCTCCTGTGGATTTGAGAGATAACAAGTTTTTTGTTGAGCATATTATTAAAGACATTGTAATTATTAAAGCTTTGCTATTGTAGGTAATATAATGAAATTTGTAACACCGTTAAAATTGTTTAAAGCTTGAAACATCAGTAAAGTTAAGGCAACATTTTTTACGGTGTTACAAATTTCATTATATTATCTATCGTTAAGCTGAGATGTCGAGAAGCAAGGAACTTGCTGGGGATTATTGTTCACTATTTGAAAGTCAATAAACCTTCAAACTCAAACATTGTTTATTTACGTGCCTTATTGCTGGGCATCCTATCGAAAATCAATGAGTTGAGTGTAATCCACTATGGTGGAATGCAACATTTCTAAGACTTCAATGATGTCATGAATTGTATGTAATACCAGAATTGGCCTATCCTAGGAGGCCATCCTAGGATAAGTAAAATTTTCAAGAAACTATTAACTATAAATTTAATATCTGGTCATTTACATGAACATGAATAAAATCCTGGTTATAAATGATAGGAATATAATGAAATAATATGCTGTTGTATAAATTAACATATAATTATTATTCTATTTATTCAATGTATTTACCAGGTGATTTCGCGCGCACACTTCCGGTTAGTATAAGCCAATCAGAAGCATTTCTGTCGCATCGCCAACAGTTCCAAGATGGCGTCGTTCGAGAGAGTTGTTTCCCGTGTTAACCCTTGATAAATACGTCCTTAAAATAACTTTATATTAAAATGTTCTATGTTACTTGGACAATAAAAGTTCACTGCTGCTCTATCAGGGATAAAAAAGAATAAAAACAAAACGGAAATGCCTAAAAGTAAGCGAAATTGTTTTTGTCTCGAGGCACCATATTGGAACTACCGGTATTCGTTTTGACATACAATCCTTTGTGCGTTTCGAAGCGAGATCACCTGGTTGTCAATATTTAGAATATAAACAATGAAACTGTGGAATACTTTACACTACTGTCTACCATTAAATAGTTTGAAGCAAATATGGTCACCTGTGAAATAAAGACATATTAGTCAATAGAGCGATTTCACATAACGCATTTTAGTATGCTAATGAGTAAAATAAGATGCTAATGAGCTTCGCGTTGGGGCATGCACATTAAACGCAAATAAATATCTTGTTTATCATTCTATCTAATAAATATTCAATATAATACAACAGCCAGTTCTGATACTTTGTCTCTTAATTTTTGTCATATTTATGCAAGCAATTTGTGATAGATATGTATTGTTACCCGTGCGAAGCTCATTAGCATCTAATTTTACTCATTAACATACTAAAATGTGTTATGTGAAATCGCTCTAATGTGTCATATAAGTTCTTTTTATGCTTTTCCTTGATGCCCATGTGGGAGGTCCCCCAAGCACAACATGTCAAATGTCTGATACGGTTGCCACTAAAATGTTGAATTAGTGTAACAAGTGTCACTCACAAAGACCAAGGCATAGTCGACAAAGTACAAGTACAAGCAAAGTACAAGTAAAAACTCATCTAGTACATACTTATATACATACTTCATATTTAAGTTTCAAGACTTTCATTCATATACATTCAATGTTGCCAGCCGAGGACATTTATTAAGGTAAATATTATATCCTCAGAACTAGGTTGTGTTGTACAGTGGTACCTCTATTAAGGTATCAGGATACAAAATGGACCCTTATTTGCGCGAATTTAAATTAAGCATACTCTTTTCGTCTTAACTCATATTATCCCTCTTTCATCATCCGTTCGGGAGATAGGAGTGATTCTTGTAAATCAGATTACCTCCATCTGCAAGTCTTGCTTTTTTCATATTAGAAACATCTGGAAGATCCGAAAATATATTTCTATGGAAGTCTGTGAATCCCTGGTACATGCTTTTATTTCAAGTAAACTCGATTTTTGTAATTCCTTGTTGTACGGGGTACTGAATTACCTAATTCAGAAACTTCAACAGGTTCAGAATGCTGCAGCCCGATTGGTATCATGCTGTCACAAGCATGATCACATTACTCCTGTTCTGCGCCGCTTACATTGGTTGCCTGTAGAACAGCGAATTAATTATAAGATACTGTTGTTAACCTTCAAAGCTTTGAATGATTGTGCTCCGCCATATATCCGTGAACTTATTGAACCATATGCCCCAGTTCACCAGCTAAGATCTGCATCATCGCACCTTTTAACCAGTGGCTCTTACTGTCTGAAAACATATGGCAAACAAGCCTTCTCTAATGCAGCTCCGGATCTATGGAATAGCCTTCCTGTGCATATTAGATCATATACTGACATCACTTTATTCAAGCGTGATCTTAAACGTTTCTGTTTAGAAAGGCGTATTCTTGTTTCTGATTAATTAATTGATTAACTTAATATTTTAACATATATTAATTACCGATATATAATATATTTTTATATATGAATTCCTTCTATGCAACGATTTGTATGTTTCTGCCTTAATTTGGCTTTTTATAATATTTTTTAGCTTGTTTTAATTACATAAAATTAAATATTCCTTAACTCTATTTTAAATATGTAAAGCATTGTTGAACTTAAAGGAATTGACGCTATATAAAATATTATTACTATTATTATTATTATTAACTCAGTAAAAGTATATATTTTCTGAAAGCTGAATAAATGTAGTTTTCCGTAGTGAAGTTTGATTTTTATGATTTTTAAAATTTCAGACGTTATTAGCCAAGAAATGAAATTTGACCATACTTTATTCAAAATGTTCGATGTCAAGAAGTACTCACTCTATGACGCTTAAAATTACATCGACACATTTAAGAGATAATGGGCTTACAAACAGTGTTTGCGTTTTGTTATATCTGCCTTAGATCAATTTTAATTTAATGTCAAAGTTGAATAATGACTTTTTGAGTGTTGTTCGACACAAAACAGATCATAATTCGTTTTAAATTCCATTAATCAAAAATCGCGAACACCATCTTTTTTTTACGTAATGAGTTTCTCTGTAAGTCCTGAAAATTTTATTTTAATCCATTGAAATCGTCTTCACATCGAACTCTTTAAAGTTGCGGAGTTGATTGAAATAAGAAGACGAGATAAACGCACTTGTTTGTTAACAGTTTCCTGTCTTTATTAAGTCACAGCTAGATTTTCTTTTTTTAAATTTTCTATCAAAGGAAAAATCATGTTTAATTTTTTTTGCATTGAAATAAAAGATTACGATATTATCTTTCCAAAGATACCAAAAATGTAATTTCATCAAAAGAGGTCGGAAATTTGTATCCTGATACCTTAAGCGGTCACCCTCCAAACTGGAGCTGATTTGATAATGTCTCTTGTGCTGTAGTTTCTATTTGCTGGTTTCTTGCTGCTAGGTACTCGTTCACTTTGTTTGTGACAGATCTTGGTTTTCCATTTGAAAATAGAGAGCACATAACCCTTTTAAGCTCTTTTTATACTCTGTTACTGTAAGCTTATATTGAGGTCAGAAGGAACGAAATGTTCAGAACAACATAATTAATTTTGTTATTGACACTTTTTCTAATTCTTCCTTATTTACAAGATTCACATGATTTCTGAAAACTGAAATAAATGAATGGTGGGCTGCCTGTGGTGTTGCTACCACAGGAAGCCCTTCTCAATCATAAATCAAGACTCACCTTTGCTTTATTGATATCCCCCCAAAAGGCTCTTCGCTTAACTAAAGCATTCAAAATAGGTAAATCAGGTATAAATTGCCATTCTTTCATAACTTGAAGCACATACTCTTCCTGTGAAACATCCACATCACAAACTTGAAGAAGAAGATGAAATGTTCTAATATCGGGTATCACATCATTAACAGCCATAAGCTGAAGAAAGTCTTCTACTCCTGTAAACACACCAGAGGACTTTGGTATTTCAACATTAGGTAATACATCAACCATGTCATATCCTCCTATGACTTCTACATCAGATGAGTCAGACTCTTGCTTGTTGTCACCGTCACTAGAATCTCTCTTTCGTGTATTCAATCTCAATGCTTTTAAGATTGCATTGAAGACATATATATCTGGCTTGATGTCATGAGATTGCATTTCTTTAAGGATCCATTGAACTTTATCTGAACTGTACTCCTCTACACAAGCAGACAGAAGTGCTGAATAAGTACGACTCTCAGGAAGGATGTTGTTTGAGCACAAGTCATTGTAGATGTCCATTGCAAGGGTGAAATTGTGACAAGATGCCGCTGCTTTTAAAGCAGCATTATAAGTTATAATGTCTGGTTTAATGTGTTTGGAGTTCACACTTGTTTGAAACTCTTCCCATAGTTGCAGTAGTTGTGGCAAGGCAACTTCTTTAGTCGATATTCCACTGCAGATGTTGAATAAAGTTGTAAAGGTATGCCCTGAAGGCTGGAGACCCATCTTTTTGATCTGTTAAAAGCATGAACAAAACACTGGTGATGATGATAATGATGATGGTGATAATCAGTTGTGATAATGTGTAATAAAGATAATATACCAATGATAAGTGCTTTGGGCAATTAGTGAATTAGCGCTATATAAATAAAATTATTATTATTAATTATTATTAGACCAATAAATGAAAGATGTGGATGATGATGATAATAATGATGGTGATGACAATAATGATACTGATAACAATCATTGATGACAAGCAATATATGTTTATGATGATCAATGATATGGTTCACAATGATCAATGAAGATGATAAAAGATGTTAATAAAAAGGGATGATGATGATGATGACTTGATGATAATGGTATTGATTACTATAGTTATGATTGTGATGATGTTAAAATACCTACATTGTTATAATGATGAAAAGCTTTTCTCATCTTTCTTATCCTTCCATAACCAGCTATCAAAATATTAAACATTTCAACTGATGGTTTGATGTTCTTTGTTTTCATGGAGTCAAATAACTCTTGTGCTTGATTCACCTATAAAATTGAAAACAAAATTAAAACAAAAAATTAAAATGATATTAACATAAAAAAAATTATATTAATTCTAAAATAGTGTAACTACAAGATGGTGTTGTTTGTTTTGTCAGTTCTCATTTCATGCATCCTCTTATTCATCCATATTTCCAATTTCATTTCTTCATTTCATAAGAGACGTGATGGTCTAGTTGTCAGGGGATCGAATTCCGGGCCTAATGGTCTGGGTTCGATTCCTGGTCCAGGCGATTATGTTGTGTCCTTGGGTAAAAACACTTTACTCTCTATGTGCCTCATCTTCTCGGATGGACGTAAAAGGACGTAAAGCCGGAGGTCCTGTCTGCCTTCACTCTAACTTCCTATATAAGGTGGATGTAAAAGATCCTGTTGTGCTCTTCGAAAAGAGCAGGGGATTGTCTCCCAAGAGGGACTGCTCTTACTATGGTAAATAAATAAACAAATAAATAAATAAATAAATAAATAGATAAATAAATAAATATATAAACAAATAAATAAATAAATAAACAAATATTTTTGCACATACCTTATTTTCAGACATCAAAAAGAGCAGTTGTTTCGTGTACCACTCTAGCTTATACTTATTCGATGTAGATTTCTTCAACCATTGACCATCGTCATCACCATCTCCGGTACCATCAAACAAATACCTGGAAGGCCTTACTATAGCACTACCTCCTTTTTGAGACACACTGAATTTTGAATTCCGTTTTCTGATCTTCCGTTTGGATGATTTCTCATCAACATCACCATCATCATCATTAACATCTTCATTCCAGTTCTTCGATGAATCTTTGCCCACGCTAAAATTCCTCGCACTCAGAGTTAAAAGTCTTTGAAAATTCCCATAGCTTTGAGCTGTAGATGATCTAGACTGGAGTGATATTTGATTGTGAAACGTTCTGCAAAAATGCGCACAAATTCTCAACTTGCTGAAAGTTTTTAGAGCGTTCGCCATGTTGCATGAAGTTTGCCGCTGTGCATAATGTATCGTGTACTCACTTTAGAAAGCTGTATTGCATTCTGGGTACATGCCTCAACAGTCCGTAGAAAGTCCGTGACAACTCTTGTCGAACTTGGGCAAAGACGACTCCAAACTGTGTTTTGAAACGCTTTTGAAGCCAAAATACCGGTAACTTTTAGTTTAACCTATTTCTTTGTGCATTTGAACATATCTTGTGTACTTTTTTATTTGTTTCTTTTCCTGTGTGAATCACATTTATCGAGAAAACTTGCGTGACAAGTAGACCCATAAACTTCCTTCCGCTGGGACGGTCAAAAAGAATATAGAATAGATAAGTACCTGTACATTGTCATAAATAGCGATAATACACTCTGTACTCATGAAAATTCTTGTGTATATTTAAAAGCTTTAAAGACGATACGAAACCATTTTAATTCTAGCTCTCTAGCATTCTAGTTCGTGAACGCACTTGCTTGTATAAACCCCGGTTGTAACGGATTAAAACTTTCAAGAGATGATATAAATTTGCCAAATCAAAGAATCAGTGAAAATAAGTGGCAATTCAGGTTTTCATTTTAAAATAGATAATTGGTGTTCAAAATCCAGCTATTTTCAAAATTCCCCTCTTTGTTTCTTGTTTCAAACTCAGATTTCTATGCGCTTTATTTCTTATTTTAATTCAACTCAGCAACTTAAAATTTTACATGTTTTTTTACTTAAAAAAAAAAAAAAAAACAGTGGCATTTCCATATTTCAAATGTAATATTGAAGATTAAAAAGTGCCATCCTTTTTCAGATTTTCATATTTCAATTTAACATTGATTATTGTAAATTCCCACCGCTTTTTCAATTTTTACGTTCTGTACAATTATATAAAACCTGCTACCCTTTTTGCAATAAAAAACATTCAAAAGTGTGTTATTAATATATTTTATTTAATCAGATCAAAACGTTAAATTTTATGGCCATTTTTAGAGTTTGAGTTTGTATCAAAAATTGAAATTAGATTGCGGCTTTTATTGAGCTCACGTTTGCGTGTCCTCCACGCATTAATTAGTGCATGGACCTCTATTCCCGCCAAAACAGCGTACAGTTGTTTACTGAATATATGATTTACATTATGGAGGTTTTAGAGGCGAATATCGATCTGATACGAGAGTACCGAGTGGCGAACTTCACATACCATCAAATAAGTGAATTATTTAGGGAAACTTTCCCTGAGGTACAAAGAGGTTTTTCTGTTAGGAATGTGCGTTTGATTTGCACAAAACATGGGTTAAAGAAACCAACAGACAACGAGGTGGATGGTGTTATCCAGCAATGTGTAACTGAGGTAAAGTGAAAACGGTGTCACTCGTCATCAGTCAAATTGATCTACTCTTCTTTGTATACATATTAATGCCTGTTTGATATACTTAAATTCAGGTCGGTCCTACATATGGACGGAAATTAATGACTGGGTATGTGCATAGTAAGGGTTATAACCTCACTTGTAATCAAGTTGCATTGTCACTGCGTCGTGTGAATCCAAACAACCACGCAAGAAGAACAGCAGATACAGTACGAAGACGAAACCCGGTGCCATACCAAGCTCTTTACTTTGGTCACAAATTACATTGCGATCAAAATGAAAAGTTAGTTATGTATGGGTGTACACTTTATGCGTTTAGTGATGGGCACAGCTCAAAAATCGTGCGACTGTTTTGTATGCCCAAGAAAAATGCTTTGGTGATATATTCACAATTTAGGTGAGTTATCAATTTAATTGCGAATTAAAGGAAAATACGTCATATGACTTTTGTAATTCAGTAGGAAAGGAATTTCGCGGAGGGAAGAGGAGCGAAAGAACGTCTGTTTTCTCAGGCTACTGAATTCACTTAAATTATTTTCTAAATTATTTATGTTTATTTTTCATGTGACAAGTTTCTGCAAATATACCGTTATTATTAGATGAAATCAACGATTTAAAAGAGTTAGATTTAAAATAATTTATTTTAATACTGCAGAGATGTTCTGATTCAAGAAGGGATATGGGACACAGTAAGAGTTGATCATGGGACTGAGGCGTGCTTAATGTTATTTGCTCAGAATAGATTAAGAAATCTACGAAATAATCAAGCATGTGTGCCATACATCCAGACGCAATCAAGACAGGTACGTTCATTTTATCAGTATGTTTTTTTTATGTTTGCAAGACCACCGTAAATATTTATGGTTACAATCTCACTACCACCCATTTTTTTCCAGAATCTCCCAGCAGAGCGAAAATGGCCTGAAGTAAACCAGCGTGTAATATATCCAATCAAGGAAGTCTTAGTAAGAATGGAAAACAGCCTTCAAATAAATTCTGCAGATCCACTCGAGCTATTTTGTATCTCATTCATAACAATGAACATCGTTGAAGTTGGATTACAAAGAGTGCAGGCTTCTTGGAATTCTCATCCTATTGATGGTTTGTTTTATCCGTTACATCCAAATATACGTACTGCAGGGGGGAGGGGGACTTCCTTGGTCCAAAATGTTTTTTGTAGGTTGGGGGTGGGGCTGTGATCAGTGGCCAATTTTGAAAATGATAAAAAATCAACAAAAACAGCATGAAATGAGGACATATCAATTGATACAATAAAACTATTTTTAAACTAACCCAATATGTTATTGAAAAATAAAATGAACCAGTGAGCAGCAAGGCTGGATATTTCCCCTAAAATTATAAATACAACATTATAAGGAGACCATTAATAGGAACAAATGATAATAACTTTTTTCAATATTCAGGAAATCAACCACTTAATAGAGGTTTGACTGTATTTTATTTAAAAGGTGAAAAGTTGTAATTTTATTTCCACAGGTAGAAACCTAAGAATTCCCAACATGGTTGCAAGAAATTCCAGCAGAGTTGTTCCAGTTAATGTAACATCTGTCCCAACTACTGATGAAATAGTAACCCTGTATACTGAAGCAGGTGGGCGTATCACTACAGAGTGCTCTATTGGTGTAGACCCCCTAGCAGGAAATGCTTTCCTTATGAGGAGACGAGACGAAGAATTTTTACAAAGTAACCCCTCATTTACTGAGACCTTTAACAATGTTGTAAATGGAAACGGTTTATTTCTAAAACAAGCTATCAATAATTTTATATTGATAACAAGAAGTTTATCTTAGTTTCTGAGAACTTAGCAATGTTTTATATCTATTAAGGCCGATTTACACACGATTTTGACCTACGACTAGTATACGATCTGCCTACAACATGTAGTAGGTATCATTCACACGTGCACGACTAGTCGTATACGATTTGTATACGCCATAGCTAAAATCGTGAGTGATTGGACGAAATACATAGTTCCAGTCCTAATATGGAACAAATCATTTCATTTTCCTACGACAAGTCGTAGAGTTTTGATCCTTGGCTCTAAAATCGTACTACAAGTTGTAGGTCGCGTGCGTCAGTCGTAGGTAAGTCGTAAGGGCATTTACACGGCACGATTTGGAGTCGTATACTACAAGTCGCACACGGCAATCGTGCCATGTAAATCGGCCTTTAGAGATACACCTCATTGCAAAGATCAGGTTGTCATATGAATAAAGAACATTAGTGATTTAGTAAGAAAGGAATAACAAAACTAACAGTTCAGCTTGAGTTGGTGATCTTATTTTGTAAATTACAAAAGTCAGAAAAACTTCCTTGCAATTAGGTGTATATGTTTGTATTAACCATTGTAGTCTATAAAATATATCAGAATTAGACTATCAGTTTAAGTGCCCCAGCACGCGTATTTGTTGATTCCATTTCGTCAATCAACCACATTGTCAAGTCTACTAATTATCAGATATAAGCAGACAGTGTTTACTTAAAAAAATACTTAAACCTCATTGAGTTTATTTAGTTTTTTTAAAGTGTTCTTGTAACATAGATGAGTGGAGATAACCAAACATGGTATACAGCTATTTTAAAAAACATTGAATACTGCACACTTTATAGTGCATATTCCAAAACCGAAATGCATTCTGGGGTATTAAATATTGCTATAAAGTAAAATAAATAATGAGTTATTTTATTTTTAATGCATAATTTCCGTGCAAAACAATATACAAGCTAGATTTGGGGAGAAAATATCACTGCATCATTATTTTTTATTTCAAATTCATGGGACCCACAATGCCCTTTGGTCTTGGAATGCACTATTCAGTATAATTTCAATTTTTTGAATATATAGCTGTAATTGTTCAAATAATTAAAAACAATTTTTTATTTAATTGATTTTTTATTGAAACTCAAAATTCGCAAAACAGTAACATGTAATTATGTGTATAATGAAAACCTCAATTGTGTTTTGTTAACTATGCTGCATGCCTCTATTTATATAACGCAAAGAACTGTTTTGACCATGTGCACACTGCATGAGCAAGAGTGTTGAGTACAAACGTCCATAGATAAGAATGTTCTTATTTGAAATTTACAAATGTTTGATAATTCAAAAAAAAAACTACCTTTGTATTAAAATAGAGTACAAATATCCCCAGCGTGCAACATAGAAAGTACTAATCAAATAGCAATATTTTATGCTAATTCTGTTGTTTTCTATTGTTTACAGTCAAACCAGCTCATGTGTTGCTATCAGTAGGTTAGAAGACTAAATTTATTTATCGAAATTGTTTTTCATTTGTTTTGAAATTTGCATGTCATAAATGAATCGAATCTTGTAAATTTTAAAAACGGTCTCAAATCAAAACATTATTCAATGGATTTTTTGAATAGAAAAAGAAACTTGCTAAACCTAATTTAATTCCAATAATAGACTAGAGATCGCGTGATTTCGGGACCATTTTGAAATTTACAAGTTTTGATTCACTTTATATGCAAATTTAAATTCCAAGAAATAAATCGGATCTTCTGACATTAAAAGGAACGCATCAGCTGGATTGACTTAGTACTACTTGTTTCACGGACATATTATTTGTTCTCTATCATGTGCAGGCGTTTTTTAAAATATAAAAGTAACAACCCCGTGTT
Source organism: Metridium senile (assembly GCA_949775045.1). Lineage (NCBI taxonomy): Eukaryota > Metazoa > Cnidaria > Anthozoa > Actiniaria > Metridiidae > Metridium > Metridium senile. The sequence goes on along the minus strand of OX459099.1, from coordinate 5,732,160 downwards.
GCGTGAGAAAACTGAACAGCTTTGGGCAAGCCCTGAACACAATTGCAATCTGATATAAACAGTGAGTTGATCAGTAACAGTTTTCACTTATCGTATCAACCAAATACTGGTCGAAGTAGATCTTCGTCGTCGTCATCGTCGCCATTGCTAGTTTCAGCTGGATTTGGAGTAACATTAGAAGCGGCAGCAATAGGAGGTACCCTTTGATCTAAAAGATTCACAATTCCTCTAACTACGGGAACCACGTTGTACATGCTGGTTGTACGGCACAATGGACATTTACACATGGTTAAAGATGAATCAATCCATTGCTCTGTGCATGGAATACACCCAATAAATGCATAACATGCTGAACAGCTAGCAGCAGGGAATTGTGCTGTGGAAAGGCAAATGGTACACCTAAGTATCTCAGCGACGGTGTCTTTGGCAGAAGGCACGTCAATCACAGTGTTGGTTGAAGTGGCCATGGTTGGTGAAGACTGTACTGTGGACACTGGATCAATGATGCTTCTTATCTCGTCGATGATGGTCGACTGTTTTCTTGTATTCCTGCCTTTTCTTTTGATGTTATTTGCTTCATTTTTTTTCACTACGTACATCTTACGTGAAGATCTCCAAAATTGTGCTCCTATGTAGTAACAAAAATAAGAACAATTTTAGCCGTAAAGTTATGGGATGATGACTGTAAAAAAAATTTCTGAATATGTAGTTAAATTTATATAATAAAATATATTATTATCAATCAGTGAAAATAAGTGGCAATTCAGGTTTTCATTTTAAAATAGATAATTGGTGTTCAAAATCCAGCTATTTTCAAAATTCCCCTCTTTGTTTCGTGTTTCAAACTCAGATTTCTATGCGCTTTATTTCTTATTTTAATTCAACTCAGTAACTTAAAATTTTACATGTTTTTTTACTTAAAAAAAAAAAAAAAAACAGTGGCATTTCCATATTTCAAATGTAATATTGAAGATTAAAAAGTACCATCCTTTTTCAGATTTTCAGATTTTAAATTAACATTGATTATTGTAAATTCCCACCGCTTTTTCAATTTTTACGTTCTGTACAATTATATAAAACCTGCTACCTTTTTGCAATAAAAAACATTCAAAAGTGTGTTATTAATATATTTTATCTAATCAGATAAAAACATTAAATTTTATGGCCTTTTTTAGAGTTTGAGTTTGTATCAAAAATTGAAATTAGATTGCGGCTTTTATTTAGCTCGCGTTTGCGTGTCCTCCACGCATTAATTAGTGCATGGACCTCTATTCCCGCCAAAACAGTATATATTTGGCGCCTAAACCAGTATCATACAAGTCACAAGTGCACATACAAGTCACAAGTGCAATCTCTATCATAAAATACCCAAGGATAATGTCTAAACGGACTTATGCAGCTTAACAATAATTGCTGACTTGTAGACTAGTAGTGCTTTTTTAAGAAAGCTTTTACTCATCACAATTGCCGTATTTCAGAACAAAATCCTCCAAAATACAATGACGTTAACATTGTTATTCATTTCCCTGGGGGGTGGGATGTGTGTGTGTGGGGGGGGGGGGGGGGGGGGGATTCTCCCTTTATCCAAGTGATAGGGGTGATCGGCGGTCGGTTTTGAAATCGACCCCTAAAGGGTACACACCGATTAAAAGAACTGTTAAGGGGCCGACCATTTAACTTTTGAGGGTGTGGGGTGGGTGGGTGGGTGATTTTGCAAATGAATTCCTTGTACGAACAAAATTTTGTGGAGTAGAAATGGAGTAGAAAAAAATTTCCTGCGTTATTGGAAGGGGAGAAAAAAAATGTTGCAAAGTATAGAAATAAATATCCTGCAGAGCATTGAGAAGGAAAAAAAAATATCCTTTCCACAAAGACGTTGGAATTTTTTTTTTTTTACTTAGGGACTGGTCATAAAGTATAGGGGGGGGGGGGGTGGGCTCGACAAATTCAGAATTCCCAAGGAATGACTTTTATTGGCCCACCCTTTAGTCTATGCATAGTTACACGTAGCCCACCCCTATACAATGCACCCCAATTACCCCCAGTGTATTGCTTAATTTTTCATGGCCCACTTCTTTTTTCATGCTCAAAAATTATGGCCCACCCGATCTTTTTTTCGCCCCCCCCCCCCCCCCCCCCCCCCCACACACACACCCTATACTTTATGACCAGTTCCTTCTTTCTCATCGGAAATCCCCCACCCCCCCCCCCCCCCCCCCCACCT